>MJUU01021467.1:5634-36398 GCA_002080025.1 Modiolus philippinarum
CAAATTAAGTAATTATCAATACTGGGACAAGAAGACCTTATTAATACTTACCGAAATCATTAAATCAAATTGTCTAATATCAGTTCTATCTATTGCAGCTATCTGTGAAAGGTCGGCTGTATATAATTTTCCAGTATTTGATAAGCCAGTGATAGCGAATCTATTATCGTAATTTGGTGGTACACCTTGACAAATACAAAAAAAAAAATACATAAATAAATAAAGGGCTACGCCGAGCGCAGCATGATACGACCGCAGCATGTCGACCACTGAAATTTGAACAAGTGTAATTGAAAGTGAGTGTGGACATACTAAAGAGCTTGACACAACAATTGCATGGACACAATAAGGGGATTGACCCAGTAATTAGCTGGACACAAACTAGGGAAAATGAAAATTAGCCCTTATGACTCCTTATGGTTCCTCTTTGACCCCTTATAGCTCGAAAATGGTAAGAGCTACACCAAATCATTAACATACTACTGAAAGTGTATATCAAGTGGAATCCTAAGAAAAAAATCCCATCGAAATCCGACGAAAAATAAAACTTCACATAATCTGCAAGTTTGCAGTTTTGGCCCCTTCGACCCCTTACAGCTCGAAAACGGTAAGAGTTACGACAAATCCGTTGACATTCTACTGAAAGCTTATATCAAGAGGAATCTGAAGAAAAAAATCCCATCAAAATCCGATGAAAAATAAAAATTTAGGTAATCTGCAAATTAGCAATTTGGCCCCATTTGGCCCCTTATAGCTAGGTAAGCAAACAAGTTACCAAAAATCTAATAGCAGAGTGCCGCATTAATTTTTCATAAGCAATCCATTGAAAAAACTGCATCAAAGTTGGACTTAAAACAAAAAAAAATAATTTTTTTTTGGATTTGCCCCTTTTGGGCCCCATTTATCTCCGGAACGGTACATGCTACTTGAAATCCGTTGGCAGAAAGATGATTGGAAATTTCCTCAGGAGCACAATGAAAGAAACCCCATCAAAATCCGATTAATAATAAAGATTCTACAGACAAATATGTGAAAACACCTAATTTTACCCTTTTTGGCCCCTTTTTTTAAAAATGGGTGGGGTCACAATGACCAAAACTACAGCAAGCCTTCCTTTTGTACCAAAGAACATTATCTTAAAATGTCAAAAGGATTGATCAACTGGAAGAAAAGTTATTGACTAAAACCAAAAGTGTCTACAGACGAAGACGTCGACGACGACAGCACCATACCAATATACGACCGCAAAAACTTTTGCGGTCGTATAAAAAATAAATAAATAAAATAAAAAGAATAAGTATATAAAACATAGAAAGCAGCCACAGCCTGCTAAGCTCACCTCGTTGCGCAGCATTGTCACATGTGGGACATGTCAGTGAACAGGAATGGACTATAATCATTCTTCTTATCAAATTCAGTCATGCATAAAATGTAGTTTACAGACTGCATCCGAAGCATGCATTTTTGTTGTAATCCCAAAATGCACCATACATACCAATAAAGCTGATGTGGGCCAAGTCAGTTAGCTGGAATAAACTTTCACCATTCTACCTAACCAAGTCGCTCATGAGTAAAATGTAGGTCACAGACAGCATCCCGAGCATGCATTGTTGTTGCCATTCCAAAATGCAGCATACATACCAATATGGTTGATGTGGGACATGTCAGTAAGCAGGAATGGACTTGAACCATTCTACCTAACCAAGTCACTCATGCGTTAAATGTAGGTCACAGACAGCATCCAAAGCATGCATTGTTGTTGTCATCCAAAAATGCATCATGCATATGGTTGATGTTGGACATGTCAGTAAGCGGGAATGGACTTCAATCCTTCTACCTTAGCAAGTCGCTCATGTGTAAAATGTAGGTCAAAGACAACATCTGAAGCATGCATTATTGTTGTCATCTCAAAATGCATCATACATACCAATATAGTTGATGTGGGCCATGTCAGTTAGCAGGAATGGTCTTTAACCATTCTACCTAACCAAGTCGCTCATGCATAAAATGTAGGTCACAGACAGCATCCGAAGCATGCACTGTTGTTGTCATCCCAAAATGCATCATACATACCAGTATAGTTGATGTGGGCCATGTCAGTTAGCAGAATTGGACTTTACCCATTCTACCTAACCAAGTCGCTCATGCATAAAATGTAGGTCACGGACAGCATCCAAAGCATGCATTGTTGTTGTCATCCCAAAATGCATCATACATACCAATATAGTTGATGTGGGCCATGTCAGTTAGCAGGATTGGACTTTACCCATTCAACTTAACCAAGTCGCTCATGCATAAAATGTAGGTCACAGACAGCATCCAAAGCATGCATTGTTGTTGTCATCCCAAAATGCATTATACATACCAATATGGTTGATGTGAGACATGTCAGTAAATGGGAATGGACTTTAACCATTCTACCTAAGTCATTCATGCGTAAAATGTAGGTCACAGACAGCATCCGAAGCATGCATTCCAGTTGTCATCCAAAAAGGCATCAGGCATACCAATATGGTTGATGTGGGGCATGTCAGTTAGTGGGAATCGATCTTAACCATTCTACCTAACCGGACGCGGACGCGGAGGCCGATGTCGACGCTAGGGGTAACATAAGCCCCCCTCACTTCATGAGATGAGCTAATAAATAAACTAGATGTAACTGTGGCCTGATGGGCCACAAATTTATACCCCCCGCTTCTTGTTGATGATCCTACCCTGCACAGTTACAGACGTAGAAACATACCATGGGGGTACTCCAATAGTCAACCGTAACTTTGAGGCAACTTAAAATAAGAGGAAGGCACAGAGAAAACCTTTGATAAGACATAGACTCATTAGACTTATTTATCAGAGAGATGTTTTGCTACTCGATAGGGAAAATGTTGGGGAAACCTTTTTAGCCTACCTTTTAAATTTTCAGTATAGACTCTAAGTAGGAGAAATCTACAAAGTGCTGTAACTTTGTTAAAGATTTATGAATCAATCTGAAAATAGGAGGTGCACAAGTACTTATAGTGACTAACATTCTGACAAAATTTGAAAAGTCAATTCACAAAGGTTCCGGAGATAAGCTTCGGACAAATTTTCAATATACATGTACACTCTAAGTAGGAGAAATCTACAAAGTGCTGTAACTTTGTTAAAATTTTATGAATCAATCTGAAAATAGGAGGTGCACAAGTACTTATAGTGACTAATATTCTGACAAAATTTGAAAAGTCAATTTACAAAAGTTCCCGAGATAAGCTTCGGACAATTTTCAATATAGACTCTAAGTAGGAGAAATCTACAAAGTGCTGTAACTTTGTTAAAAATTTATGAATCAATCTGAAAATAGGAGGTGCACAAGGACTTATAGTTACTAACATTCTGACAAAATTTGAAAAGTCAATTCAGAAAGGTTCCTGAGATAAGCTTCGGACAAAAAATGTCTACGGACGGACAGACGGACGGACATGGTGATTCCAGTATACCCCCCCCCTACTTCGTTGCGGGGGGTATAATAAAATGATTCATTTTTAACTAGAATTTACTCCATCTAGTGTTCTTTATGCTTTTCAATTTTGCTACAGAAATTATTGAAGTAACACCAAGTTTAAGAAAGAGGTATCAAGTGTACTATGACTTCTTTTAGTTTATGTAAGTTTTTCTTTTACAAATTAAACATAACCAGATTCAATATAAGGTGATATCAACCTGATGTTTTGAATCTCAAGCAAAATTTTTGAGATCCTCTGCCTGCATATATTTAAATATGCTGAAATTAATTTGCCAATGGACTCCTATTATCTTTTCATAATTGAAAAACAGATCATAAAAAAGTATGCGGAAAAAATTTAAACTATTTTTTTTTATTATTATTTTATTGTTTACTATGCAGAAAAAATACCAGTTTTAGACTAATGAATACTGTAGCGAGTTGAGTTTCCCAAAAATTTAATATTGCTTATATCTCAAAACTAACTTATGCAGATATAGATTTTTTTCATTAAATGTACAGTTTTTTTCGTTTTTCAATCCTAATATCTATTTTTTGTTCAAACATATAATTAATGTCAAATGTCAAGTTCATAGGAATTTCATAGGAATAAGGCAAGTTTTGTATTTTTGTCTTCTCATATAGTCATATCTCCATAAAAGGAAATTGATAATTCAACACATACTTTGCAGTCATATATTTGGATTGATATAGCATCATCAATCAGTAAGACTGAGAAAATGTATTTTCTTCCATTTAAAGAATACAGAAAAGTGAGATTTGCAGATAGTCATCTACTAGATAGTAAACAGTTTACCAAAATTAAAATAAAATTCTATTAAAATATGAAAAAAAAATTCATCAATGCATGTTTCCAAGTGCATTTTCAAACCATTCATATACATATGTATATCATAGAACAAAATTATTTAAAACTCAAACATATCAGACAGAACATTAAAAGTCAGCTAATCATATAAAGTGAAATCTGTTTACTGCGAAACCTGATTATTTCGACATCAGTTTTTGGTTAAAAAAAAACAGCTTTTGAATGATTTTAAAATTTTAGCTTTCCCAACATCCAAAAAAAATCTGACACATTTTTATGGGTCCAAAGTCTGTCAGATTAGATAGGTTCCATTGTACTTGATTGGCACATATGGTCCCACAGTGGTCCAGATTTGACAGGTTCCACTGTATCTGATTGACACATATGGTCCCACAGTCTGTCAGATTAGATAGGTTCCATTGTACTTGATTGACACATATGGTCCCACAGTGGTCCAGATTTGACAGGTTCCACTGTATCTGATTGACACATATGGTCCCACAGCGGTCCAGATTTGACAGGTTCCACTGTATCTGATTGACACGTATGGTTCCACAGTGTGTCAGATTAGAAAGGTTCCATTGTACTTGATTGACACATATGGTCCCACAGTGGTCCAGATTTGACAGGTTCCATTGTATCTGATTGACACATATGGTCCCACAGTGTGTCAGATTAGACAGGTTCCATTGTACTTGATTGACACATATGGTCCCACAGTGGTCCAGATTTGACAGGTTCCACTGTATCTGATTGACACGTATGGTTCCACAGTGTGTCAGATTAGACAGGTTCCATTGTACTTGATTTACACATCTGGTCCCACAGTGGTCCAGATTTGACAGATTCCACTGTATCTGATTGACACATATGGTCCCACAGTGTGTCAGATTAGACAGGTTCCATTGTACTTGATTGACACATATGGTCCCACAGTGGTCCAGATTTGACAGGTTCCACTGCATCTGATTGATACTTACTTTTTTCAATATTGAACTCTATCGGTGCATCTAATGTATCTTGGTCTTGAGCAGCTAACTTAATTACATTTCCTTGTTGAGAATAAGCTCTAAGTGGTAAAACACCTCCCTAATAATAAAAAAAATGATTTAGTATGAATGTGTCACATTTTGATATACTTTCACATATCTAAGATCACCTGAACATTATTTAAAAATTTAAATAAAGTGTCCCTATACTGTATAAGGGGTTATTTCGCATGGTTTAAATTTGTGTTTTGATTCCTAAACATATTCACAAGGTTTTGTTTTTGCAATTCACACTTGTGTTTTGTTACGTTTCCACTAAATACAAATTTACATGAGGTGAAATTTTCATGATTTTGTACCAATCGCGACATCAGCAAAACTAAAAACCCTGGCAAAAATTTCCCCTTTTACAGTATATATGAAAGACTGTTTTCTAATCAAACATAGTGAGACCCCCAAGAAAGGGGTGGTTAAGAAAGGCTATCATCAAGATGTCCCCTTCCCTTTGTTATAAATAGAAAATCCCGAATATACTTTGAAATAAAGCAGGTTCCTGGCAAAACTGCTAGATTTTGTATTTTTTAACATCTAACGGGCATAATATAACATGCATGTATAACGGTATATAAATGAATTTTTTTATTGTTTCTTCAGCATTCTTATTCATACATGATCTAGTATCATGTTTGTGTTTTTTTCTACCCAAGAAACAAAAATTTTTGCAAATACCACACAATTTTACAATAACTTCCTATGGCTATAATCCCGACCCAAAATTTTTCCAAAAGGTGGCAAGAAACCAAATTTTTTAAAACTAGAGAATGTGTCTGTAAGACACGGATGCCCCGCCAAAAGATTTATTGCAAGGATAACCTCATATTAAAACGTAGGTCAAAGCCACTTTATTGTCATTAATTTGGGCAGTACTCATCAAAGCAATTAATTTGATGAAATATCATTGTCCTATAATGTGTAGTTGTTGAGAAATGGACATCAAGGCAAACTTTAACCAAATTCACCGAAGCATAAAAAGTAGGTCAATGCAACATTATTGTCAATGATTTGGGTAGTACTCGTCAAGGTAATTACTTTGTTGAAATATCATTGTCCTATAATGCGAAGTTGTTGAGAAACTGACTTAAACGCAAAACTTAACCAAAGTCATTGAAGCATAAAAAGTAGGTCAAAGCAATCTTTTTGTCAATGATTTGTGTAGTACTCGTCAAGGCAATTATTTTGATGAAATATCATTGTCCTATAATGTATAGTTGTTGAGAAATGGACTTAAATGCAAAACCTAACCAAAGTCACTGAAGCATAAAATATAGGTCAAAGCCACCTAAATGTCAATGATTTGGGTAGTACTCATCAAGGCAATTAATTTGATGAAATATCTTTGTCCTATAATGTACAGTTGTTGAGAAATTGACTTAAACATAAAACTGAACCAGAGTCACTCAAGCATGAAATATAGGTCAAAGAGTCAAACTACTTAGTGAACTATGTAGTACTATCAAAGATCTATCTACTGACCTATTATCATTGTTCTACCTCTTACAGTTTCTGAGAAATGGACTTAAATGCAAAACTTAACCGGACGTACGGATGGACAGACGGAAGGAGGGACGGACAAGGGTAACACTATATGCCCCTTCCACATTCGTGGGCGGGGCATAAAACCCCAGGAATTTTAAACATTTTCCAACCTAAGGGGGGCACCTAAGTGGGGGGAGCCTAAGAGGGGTGCCCCCCTTTGGATCTGCCACTGCAACACATTCAAAAAGGTCTAAAGCACCTATCAGTCATTTTGATTTACTTACAATAGTATTACTGATAATTTCTGTAGAGTATGTTGCAAGAAAGCAAGCATTTTCTAGCTTGTAACAATTTGTTTGAATGAAAGCAGGAATCTGGTCGTCACCATCAGTTACATTAACTGTCAGTGTAGTGTAGGCTGTTCTCCTCTCACTGATTACTGCTGCTTGATCCTAAAAATAGAATACCAACCATAAATGCTCTATACAATAATTTTTTGTCCATGATTCACAAACGACATACATGAATTACTGTTCATTGAAAAATTGAATATTTGATTTTCTCTAATGATATGTCAAGTTTAAACCGGTTTTGACCCGTTGGATAAATTTTCCTTATTCAACATATGTTGAATAAAGCCCCGTGCTATTTCCCGCCAAATCTATTCAGAATACAGTTCTCGGTGTTTATCATTGATCATAAGTGAAAAAGATTACACCACTCTATCCCGATTATTACCATATTTTATCCACTCTCGATAGTTAAATTCAAAAAATTTTAAAATGCTTGGCAAGCCTCGCAATTAAAATTTTAAAATTTAACTATCTCTAGTGGATAAAATATGGTAATGAACGGGATCTTGTGGTGTAATCTATATTTATTGATAATTTGTATGAGTTTTCTTTGATCTCTTGGAGTAAATATTTTCAGTATTTGCTACTGCTTCAATATGAAACTAAAGAATTTGCCCCACCAACAAAATTATGAAAAAATATAATACAAGTAAATCTGGGGTAAAATTAGTTCCTGGTCATTAAATGGGATTAAGAACAACTATTACAGATGACTGTTTAAAGAATATTACAGGTGATTGTTCAATAAATATTTATTGAGTAATGGACCTTAACAAAAAATGTCCAATTAAGTTACTTAATCATAAAATATAGGTCTGGTTATAAAATTATCTATGAATTATGTAGTACTCACCATGGCGATTCAATGTAATATAATGTGTGGTTGTTAAGAAACAGTCCTTACCATGCTAAATGCAGAATTTAACAAAGTCATTCAAGTGTAAAATGTAGCTCAAAGTCACCATAATTGTCCAAGAATTAGGTAGCTCCCAACCAGAAGATTAATTTCATAAAACATCATAGAGATATATTATATACTTATAGAAAAATGTATTTCGAACACAAAAATTTTTAAAAGTCACTCAACCGTTCAATGTAGGTGAGACACCTTATTGTCCCCAATATGGATAGTGCTCATCAAGGTGATTCATTTGATGCAAAATCACTGTGATAGTATGTTCAGTTGTTGAGAAATGGACTTAAACTCATAATTTAACAAAAGTCACTTAATGGTAAAATAGTTCAAAGAGCCATTCAACAGTAAATGATTTGAATAGTACTAGTTAAGGCAATTACTTTGGTGAAAAATCATTGTGGTATGATTGGTAGTGGTTGAGAAATGGACTAAAGTATCACTAATGCATAAAATGTACCAGTAGGTCGGGATCACTGATTGTTGGCGAATCTGGTAGAACTACTCAATATGCATGTACTGATGTAATATTATTAAAATATTACAAGAGGATACTTAAACATGTATATGGACCTAAACAAAAAACTTAACATTGAGACATACTGACGTAAGTTTGGACGTACGTACAGATGTACCTATGAAACGTACGGATGATGGTAAATCTATATGCATCTTAATCATATATGGCGGGGGCATAAAAATATTGGCAAAAAAGGGGGTGTTGTTGAGATAGTTTATAGTTCAAGTAGCAGAAATGTTGAGAATAAAATAGGGTGATCAAATTGCATTCAATTCCTTAAAATCAAGAAGACTAACAATTTCTATTTCACCATTAGGTAGTATCGTTATGTTTAATAAAGAAACAAATTTTCAACATATCTTTCATTGTGATGTCACATTATTTGTGATGTTTGTTGTAGATACCGTTGTTTATTCATAGAAATAGAAACTAAATGGGGCTGTCAGAAACGAAAGCTATCCCCACACTTTAAAGGTAAAACCCCTACCCCCTCCAAGTCAAAATATTTGCAATCTAGAGTAATGACTGTCCGACACTACTGTGATCCCCATACTTAAAACAGTCTTAACCCTTGGCATAATTTTTCTTCACATTTTTAAGAACAAATTATCACTAGTCACTATTTTTACTAAAAGAAATACAAAAATATATAAGTGTTAAGTAGATTTTAAAAAAATAAGTGGTGTTTCATTTTCAGTTTTTCAGTTTCATTTTTCACAATAGACTCAGTCCTGTTGCTAAGTGAATTTTACTGTTTTTATGATTGTTTTTTTTTATTATCACATTGGCTATAGGGGGAAGGTTTGGGCCCAATAAAACTTAAGTTCCAATTGGCTTGGCAGTTTCAGAGAGGAAGATGTTTGAATGTGTTAACCTATTGGGTCCAATGTAAAAGCCATGTTCCCTGCTGATGGCCCTCTTGGATATAGCATGGACCTAAAAACACCTTTTTTGCAGGTTATCACCTAGGGACTATTATGGCTTAGTTTCGTTCCAATTGGTCTGGTAGTTTCAGAGGAGAGGATCTTTGAATATGTTTTCCCATAGCATCAATGTTAAACTTTGTTCCCTGCTGGCAGCCATCTTGGATGTAGTCAAACTTGCCAGACACATTTTTCGAAAGGGAACACTTAAGGACTATTGCGACCAATTTTGGTTCCAATTGGCCAAGTAATTTCAGAGAAGAGGATCTTTTAATATGTTTTCCCATAGGAACCAATGTTAATTAAGTTCACCGCTTGCAGCCATTTTGGATGAAGTCAGGCAGCTTGCTAAATAAAATGCAATCCTTAAAATACTGAACACCTTTGCAATTTACACTTACCTCTATCTCAAATCGTTTTATAAAATAAGTCAAAATATATAAAATCATGAAAAATTTGACAAAGAAAGGACAATATCTCCTAAATGGGTATTTAGATTTCCCTCACTTGATATGCTGAACATTTCTGTGCCTCTAACTCAAACTGATTTTTGAAATATAAGATGTGATATATACGGTATAGCGGGTTTTTTTCGTGGGTTCCAAATTTCGCGGGTATGGATAAAAAGAGGGCTATTTAATTTTCGCGGACATTTATTTTCGTGATGTCTGGGTGATAAGAAAATTCAGAATGTACGTTAGGAATATCCATCGGCAACCAGAAAATTTGTCAGTAAATTTGACGGAAATGAGAATGACAATTTACCGGCTTGTTCGTTATCGGAAATGAAACAATGCTAATCCGAATTTCCTGTAACGTGTGGGTAATTTTTATATTTTGGAATGTTTAAACATTATTGCTGAAAGGCTGTATTTTATTACATATATAATTTATTTCAGTTCTTTAAATAACATGACATACATATAAAACAATAGAAGTGTTAAAAAAGCACTACATTTTGTGAATAACCATTATGTTACATCATTATTCCAGCGGATTTGAATCCATTTCGTATGATTTCAGAGTTCGATCCTAGGTAGTCATACAAACTAACAATCCACTTAGCACCCAGTGGTTTCATTCACGTAAGTGAAAGGTCCACTTTAACATTATCAACATTATAAATATCTCTACCAACTTGTTTAGCAACTTCATCAGCATACCATGTTTGAAATTTGGATTTAAGAAAGTCTTTGGCACATTTATTTACAGATAGATCCATAGGTTGTAACTTGTCTGTACAATTCGGTGGTACAGTTACATACACTAAGTTTTTGGATTCCAGAACAGATAGAAATTTGTCCGTAATTTGTCCTCGAAAACAGTCAAAAATTACCAGATCCTTTTGTGCAAGTGGTAGATCAAGGTCATCTTTTACATTTTCAACATACGGGCTGATAATGTTCTTAATGTATCTGATCATTGTATCTTCATTTGCCCAGTGATTTTTAGAGTGAGTAATGCCGAATTCAGACGGGAATGCATACTTTGGGTGACACATGTCTGTTTTACCTCTATAAATTAACTGAGGGGGTAAGAACGATCCAGAGAGAGTTCCAGCGAATGTGGCTGAAGATAAAAGGAAATCATTAGAACTTGCTTTATCCGAAATAGAGAAAAACCTCAATATCTTAACAGAAAAGATCAAATGATCAAATAAATATAAAAACATTGTAGCTGAATTAGTAACACAATAAAGCATGTACTGTTAATAAGCGATTGTGTTTATTTAAACAACTAGTTTACCTATTTTTATGACATGTCAAACAGATCTAAAGTACCGAAATTTCACACCTTTAAAGACAATAAAGCCATGGGGGTACACATTGGTTATTTATAATTACACAATTTTATGCCTTAATAAATTGATATAAATTTTCTTACCCATGATTTGTCTTTTGTCATCAATCCCTGTTATTTCTACCCTTTTTGAACCTTCCACATCCATTGTCCATTGACTGACAGGAACGATATTTATTCCTGTTTGGTCCCAATTAATAACTAATTCAATTGGAATGTTTTTTAATTTCATTTTTTGATCGATTTTATTAAGATATTTAAGTTTTTCTTCTTCAAAATTCTTAATAACAAAAGTTTTTTTAGACGTGCTCCCTTTCCACTTTACCATATTCATCCGTTTAAGTATTGATTTAGCTCAAGTTTTAGATAATTCGATGTGACCACCATGTTCTACTAGTAATGTACGGACTTGTGATATAACTAATCCCTGTGAAGCAGCCCAAACTAAAGCTGTATTAATTACACCACCAGCATCACGAATAGAAGTAATAAGTTTTTGAACTTTATTGTCCAAGTCATCGCCAAGAAGGACCTTCCCCCCCTCTTCTTAGGGTTAAGTTCTGTGAATTCTATTTCGGAATTAACCAATTCACTGTCAATGAGTTTTCTTTTGGCAGCTGATTTCATTTCTTTCACATACTGCTGTTTAAATCCACGGACCGTGCTTTCATTAAGTTTCTTTAAAAAATGAGGACTGAATTTTGCGACTGCTTTTGAGTTTCCATGTTCCGCAGCGTACTTCCCAATATCAAATCTCAGTTTTGGTGAATATTGTCCGTAAGAACCACGTTTTCTGTTTGGAGATGGAGTGGAAGCATTATGAAACAACTCTCTAGTTCTTTGGAACTCTACTCCTTCTGGTATCAGATTTTTATCCTTCGGTTTTGAAATAAATTTTAACATAGACATCTTTCATTTAACGTGTACATTTAAAAGTGATTTTGTAATTTAAACCATATGACCAAAACGATTAACACTTTTTAGAAGAACAAATTGATATGTACAGCCTGCGGTCATACATTATCGATTTACATACTATTTTGTATACGTTCAAGATGGATAACTCGTGCTAAATTTGGGATCAAATTTTAGCGAATTTTAATTTTCGCGACCTCTTGAAGGTCGTGAAAATAGTGAAAATTAAAACCTCACGAAAAAGAACCCCGCTATACGGTATATTATCACCAAAAATTCAATAACTCCTATATGGGTATTTGAATTTTCTTCAAAATTGCCATGTGGGTAAACCTACATATGCAGAACATTTTTGCAATCAAAACTTAACCTCTATCTGTTATAGTTTTTTAATAAAGAATAAATAGATCAAAATTTTGAAAATTATATGGGAAAAAGGCAATAACTCTAAAACGGGTAATAAGATTATCTTCAAAATTGCAAGGTAGGTAGATCTTGTCATGCTGATTATTTGTACCCTTGTCAGCTTTTTGATATTTGTAGCTTTTTTTTTATTTGTAAAAACCAGCAATTTATCCTATGTTCAATTTCTAGTAACAGCGGTTATGTTGTTTGGTACTCTGACTAACCAAATATAATCATAATAATGTTCATAATACATACCCTGGTGATGATCCAGTAAAAATTGGGTTTTCAAAGGCCCAGTAGTTTTAGAGAAGAATTTTGAAAAAAAAGTTAGTTTATTACGGAGAGACAGACAACTGACTGAGGGATGCGAAGTAATGGCACTAACTGCTAGGTCCCATTTATTTATGGTATATGATTGTTCCAATTACCAGCAAAAAACTGCTAGGTCTGGCATATTTATGGTATATGACGGTCCTGATGAGCAACAAAAAGACCAGCTGTTGTTGGGTTCCTTATCTTGTATAGTCTTTACAGAAAAACTCAATTTTTCAGTTCTATGACTAACTGACAAACTCTTTTACAAGGAGGACCACCTTATCTCCCAACTCAGACAAGGGAATCCATTGATTTTGCAGTGCAAGATTTTTATGTCTTACACAGGGGGTTTAAGACAAGCTACACCCATATATTCCCACCAGTTTTTATATCAATATACACAGCTTAGTCCACATGGATTAAAATGTATATAATTAAATGTATTTAATAGCATATTTACTACCTAAGAATGGCAAAATTTGAATTGAAACACATTATAAATGCCTTAATTGTCGTCACTGAAATAACCCCGGACTCAGACGCATGCTCCATGCTTTAAGATGTCAGGAAAAGAGAAGTACTTCATTCAGACACACTCGTGTAAGATTTCTAGTGTCTCAGACTCAGCAAGCTTCGCCCCAGTACTTGCAATCTTACCCTCGGATGTCTGAGATTTTTCTGTCTGACCTCACCCTGGCATTAGATTCTAATAGTCTACAGTGACCACCTTTTGGAAAATTGTCAGAATATAGTTGTCTCATCAATGTGTAACCCTTATCTCTATATAATTCTTATATAATTTGCATAATAGGAAATATGCTGATATGATTGGTTGAATTTATTTCCGGTTGCAATTTCTGAAGTCGTTTATTTTTCAATAGACAACGTTAACCGAACTACATTTAAGTTCACCTTATAAATTCATATGCAGAGTGAATCAAATAGAACAAAAACGTGTGATTGGCATTATAAAAGTAAGAATTTAATTACTTGTCATCAAATTAAAAGAATTATAAGGATTAAACACCGTTTGAAAGGAATTTATAGGAGTATAAACGGGACCAAGTCACTCACAAACATATCATTAAAGTCCTTTGGACTTTTATTTGTTTGTGAGTGAATTGGTCCCGTTTATACTCCAATAAATTCCTTTAAAACGGTGTTTAATCCTATGGAATTTTTTTCAAGTTTTTAATCATTCATGATGCAAATGATATAAACTTAATGTCATATTATATTTAACATTCTAATATGGCTCTTGTTAATCCTCAACCAGTATAATACTCAATAACCATATACTTTGAACATGCACAAATGGTATTGTAATAAGAGTAAAAGGATGCAAAAGAACCATGTTTTTAATTTCATTTGTCTTAGTTTGTGAAGGAAATAAATGTTAAGAACATATTTCTAACTTAATCATGTCATTCAGAGACCTAAATGTGTATCATATTGCTTTCTAATTGGATTTTGAACTTGCATCTTTCAGAAAACGTCATATTGTGTATTTTGACATCATAGACACAGACAGCAATTGAAATGGGAATTCTGCTTTCTCCTAGGTCGCTTCAGAATGGAAAATTCCATTTTCTGTCATATCATTCACTAACAAGGTCCAGCAAATGGTTAAAAGACAATTACCATAAATCTGCCATGAATTGTTTCTTAATTTTAATTTGATAGATGTTGTTAAAATAGTTAACATAGTTACCGTAGCAGAAATGTTGAGAATATAATATGGTCGTCCAATTGCATTCAATTCCTCAAAATCCAGAATAGAAACAATTGCTACTTCACCGATGGATGGTATCGTTATGTTAAACTTCTGACTATTATTAACCTAAAAAGAAAACAATAATAAAGGGCTACGCCGAGCGCAGCATGATACGACTGCAGCACGTCGACCAATGAAATTTTTAAAGTGAATGTGGACACAGTAAAGAGCTTGACACAATAATTAGATGAACACAAAAAGAAGCTAGACACAGTTATTAGCTAGAAACAAAATAGGGAAAAAATCAACCCTTTTGATTACTTACTGATCAAAAACTGTTAGAACTATGCAGAATATGTACTATCAACTAAAACTTTACAGACATAGAAATTTAAAGAAAAAAAAAACATCGAAATCTGATGAAAAATAAAGATATGACATATTTAGAAAAATTGCAATTTTGGCCGCTTTGACCCCTTGTAGCTCGGAAACGGTAAGAACTATACAAAATCTGTTGCAATACCACCGAAAGCTTAGATCAAGAGGAATCCAAAGAAAAAAATCTCATCGAAATCCAATGAAAAATAAAGATTTGACATATTCAGAAAAATTGCATTTTTGGCCCCTTTTACCCCTTGTAGTCGGAAACGGTAAGACCTACACAAAATCCGTTGACATATTCTTGAAAGCTTAGATCAATAGGAATCCAAAGAAAAAAATCCCATCGAAATCCGATGAAAAATAAAGATTTGACATATTTAGAAAATTTGCATTTTTGGCCCCTTTGACCCCTTGTAGCTCGGAAACGGTAAGAGCTATGCCAAATCTGTTGACATACTACCGAAAGCTTAGATCAAGAGGAATCCAAAGAAAAAATCCGATGAAAAATAAAAATTCTACATAATCTGCAAATTCGCAATTTTGGCCCCGTTCGGCCCCTCATAGCTGGGAAAGGAAACAAGTTATCAAAAATCTAATAGCTGAGCGCCATATTAATTTTTCACAAGGAATCCATTGAAAAAAACTGCATCAAAATCGGACTAAAAATAAAAAATTTATTTTTTTTTAGATTTGCCCCTGTTGGGCCCATTTATCTCCTGAGTGGTACATGCTACGTGAAATCCGTTGGCATACTCCAGATTGGAAATTTCCTCAGGAGCACACTGAAACAAACCCCATCAAAATCCAACAATTAATAAAGATTCTACAGTCAAAAATGTGAAAACACCCAATTTCACCCCTTTTTGGCCCCTTTTTCTAAAACGGGCGGGGCCACCAACTCAAAATTAAAATTTCATAATGATCGGTCCACCAGAAGCAAAGTTATGCTGTCCACAGACGCCGACGCGGACGCCGACACCGACGACGCCAACACCATACCAATATAGGACCGCAAAATTTTTGCGGTCGAATAAAAAAACTTAGTAGTAAGTATTCCAAGGAAGACACGTGCACATGTCTCTTGCGTAATAACACAAAAAATATTCTAAGTTCCATTCCATAGTTGGCTCGCCAATTCTCCCAGACTGTCTTTACACTGTATAGGTCCCCATACGAATACTCAATGCCAAATTGCAGAAGGCAGGAACATGTGGTTCCAGAGAAAAACATGACAGAAATTTTCAGACGTGAAAAATATTCTAAGTTTCGTCAAACAGGAAGCGGGCATGCAAGAGATCCAAAACTTTGTTACACAGTATAGGTCCCATACTGATACTCAAAACTGAATTGCAGAAGGCTGGAATATGTTGTTCCAAAGAAAAATGAGACAGAAATTTTCAAGTTCCATCAAACAGGAAGTGGGTATGCAAGAGATCTTAAATTCTGTTACATGGTATAGGTCTCCATGCTGATACTCCATGCCAAATTGCAGAAGGCTCAAATATATGGTCACCGAGAAAAATGTGACAAAATTTTTTTGTCACACAAGACAACAGATAGTGATCCCTATATGTCACCACTGTATGAAAGCAGGCCACACAACAATTCATTTAAAGGGTAGGCCCACAAAGGTAAAATAATACCAATTAAGCAAGTGATATTATGGTCTAGCATATGACACCCTGATTTGTTCCTCATCATATATTCTGTTAGAAGTACCGGGTAACAAAATAAAAGATATATTTCAAGGAACATGATATAACATGATATAACAATAAAAAGGGTCTTAAAGAAGGGTCAGCCTACGAAAAATAAATAAACATCTCTGCCACTAGTGCATGATACTCCTATCCCACATTGAAAAAAAATGATCAAATACTTTATGGAAGTGGAAACTCAATTTGATCAGACTTGATAATTACGTAAGATGAAGTTCTGAAATACTTAAAATGATGGCCTGAGAATTACTTCTGGGAACTTCCAATGATATCCAGCAATCAATTAATCTTATAATTAGTACAAAAACTAGAGGCTCAGAGACTGTATCGCTCACCTGTCAAAATGCTACTATGCCATGCATGACCAAAAATAATGTTTTATACCAATGCGGTCTAATATATAGCTATGTCATCCATTGGCACCTATTGAAATGAGGAATTTTTTCGTAAAGGACCTTTAGTACATCATTCCTGTAAAGTTTGGTTGAATTTGCTTTAGTGGTTTCAGAGGACAAGATGAAAATATGATTTTCCCATAGGTTCCAATGTTAAACTACGTTCCATGCTGGCGGCCATGTTTTTTATTGGATCGGAACAAAATGAGCATTCTTTGTCAAGGACCTTGAGAACATCGTTCCTGTAACGTCTGGTTGAATTTGCTTCAGTGGTTTCACAGCAGAAGATGAAAATGTGATTTTGTTCCATAGGGTCCAATGTTAAACCTAAGTTCCGCGCAGGCGGCCATGTTTTTTATCAGATCAGAACGAAATGGGCAACCTTCGTAAAGAACCACTAGTACATCATTCCTGTAAAGTTTGGTTGAATTTGCTTCAGTGGTTTCAGAGGAGAAGATGAAAATGTGATTTTTCCCATAGGGTCCAATGTTAAACTTAAGTTCCGCGCTGGCGGCCATGTATTTTGTCAGATTGGAACGAAATGAGCAAACTTTGTAAAAGACCTTCCATACATCATTTCTGTAAATTTTGGTTGAATTTGCTTCAGCCGTTTCAGAGCAGAAGATAAAAATGTGATTTTTCCCATAGGGCCCAATGTTAAACCATGTTCCGTGCTGGCGGCCATGTTTTTTGTCGAATGGGAACGAAATGAGAAATAATGTTAAGGACCTTCCATGCATCATTCCTGTAAAGTTTGGTTGAATTTGCTTCAGTGGCTTCTGAGCAGAAGATGAAAATGTGATTTTCCCATAGGGTCCAATGTTAAACCATGTTTCGTGCTGGCAGCCATGTTTTTTGTCGAAAAGAACGAAATGAGAAATAATTGTTAAGGACCTTCCATACATCATTCCTGTAAAGTTTGGTTGAATTTGCTTCAGTCGTTTCAGAGCAGAAGATGAAAATGTGATTTTCCCTATAGGGTCCAATGTTAAACCATGTTCCTTGCTGGCGGCCATGTTTTTTGTCAGATCAAAACAAAATGAGCAATCTTTGTAAAGGACCTTCCATACATCATTCTGTAAAGTTTGGTTGAATTTGCTTCAGTAGTTTCAGAGGAGAAGATGAAAATGTGAAAAGTTTAACGGATGGACGACAAGTGATGGCAAAAGCTCACACTGACCTTTTGGGTCAGGTGAGCTAAAAAACAACCTCTCTTCCATGATGTCTGATAATAATGCAAGGGTCACCAAAAATGATCAAAGTTTTCTCCATTTAGAGTAAGACTTACTTGCTATATGATTTAAAAGATTTCTGTACAAGACAACCAAAAACCATCTCGACTTTATACATGATTTTTACCAAATTTAGAGGTGTGATTACATAAAAGGGGGGACCCCTCCAGGACTCCCTTGATAGAACAATAAACAAATTTTCAACTCAAAGGCTATAAGTTTCACTAGAAAAAAATCAATGCATGACAGGAGGTTTGCTACTTTTGGTATTACAGTCAGATCTTTTACTCCTCTAGCTTTTTCCACTTTAAAGCATAATCCTTTTTTACCCATGCCCTCCAGCCCCTCATAGTCACATTTACAAGAATTCCTTTTCAATTTCAAATTGAGGAGGGGAACCTCCTTAACACATCTAAATAACTCACAATTCCAGAATCTTCAGATACAATTGCAAAGTCTATTCCTCTGTTTAAAGCATTATCCCGATCTGTAGCAGCTATTCCAGTAAAAATTGTAGTATCTTTGATTGTCATCTGTAAAAAGAAAGAATACAAGCATTATCACTATATCATAACAGATAAACCTGGTATTTTTAACAAAAATATTTTTGACATTTTTTTTAATTTTAACTGAATCTGATTTCAAAGGAAACAAAATTTTAAATTTTTTGATACTTGTGTGTATTTCTTCAGCAGTCTGTATGTTGTGCATGGCATTCTTATTATGCGAGTTAAAATTATCATTCAGCAGATTGACCATTTTGATTCCATTAATTGATGGTCCTAAATATCAAGAAATCGGGAAAGGATTTAGAAGGGTCCAGAGTAGTCGAGCGCATCCCCTTTAAACAGGAAAAATATAAATTTTGGGTCAAATCAGGGTTTTAGCAAAAAATTTTCAAGGCTAGCTCAACTTAAACGTCATTTCTTTCAATTGGGCCCTCTAACTTAAAATCCTTCATCTGCCCAGTAATAAATTGATAATAATGTTCTCCTAGACAGACAAAGGATTGAATAGAAACAAGATCTCCAAATGATTTTTTTAGATTCACCATTTGTCTTTCAGCGTAAGGCTGTTCCATTTAAATCTACTTTTAAAATTTTTCAAATAGGTATGGGGTTAAATGCAATTTTTTAATGTCTGGTAGTTTCAACTCTTGAAACTAAATTCTGTTGGGGGTTGAAATGATATAAAATGTGTCCAAATATTCATGATGTCAGAAAATGAAGTTTTCAAAACTATTCAACAGCAGCTATTTTAACAAAAAAAAAAAATGGAAGAATGTGTCCATGGGACACGGATGCGCCCGCCTCCTTGCAATCGAAACCCTTAAATTATTAAAGGCATAACTATGTACAATATATATATCAAATATTATAAAAAAAAGGATCTTTCTCCTGTGATAAATAGGCACTGGAACTGGTTTGGTTTTGATATAATGTGTAGTTCCAACAAATAATCT
This sequence comes from Modiolus philippinarum, assembly GCA_002080025.1. Classification (NCBI taxonomy): domain Eukaryota; kingdom Metazoa; phylum Mollusca; class Bivalvia; order Mytilida; family Modiolidae; genus Modiolus; species Modiolus philippinarum. Next base: position 25,516 of record MJUU01021467.1, read on the forward strand.
GAGAAACAGTCTTATAAGAAATACTAATCTATTTTTAGTAACTGTGACCTTGACCTTGGGAGTATCAACACTAAAATCTATGGGATTATGTCTATAGTGATAAGTAAGCAAGTGACCAAGTTTGGTTTTGATCAGATGCAGAATACTCAAGTAATCGTTCGGAAACAAAAATTTTATTGAAATTTTAGTCTATTTATAGCAACTGTGACCTTGACCTTGGTGCTACATCCTGGAAATCGATAGGCTTTTGTATTGGGTGATAAGCAAGCACATGACCAAGTTTGGTTTTGATCCGATGTAGTATACTGTAGTTATCATCCAGAAACCAATTTTATTGAAATTTTAGTCTATTTTTAGCAACTGTGACCTTGACCTTGGGGGTACCAACCCGGAAATCAATTGGGTTCCGTCTTTGGTGATAAGCAAGCATGTGACCAAGTTTGGTTTTGATCCTATGTAGTATACTCAAGTTATCATCCGGAAACCAAAATTTCATTGAAATTTTAGTCTATTTTTAGCAACAGTGACCTTGACCTTGGGGGCACCAACCTTGAAATCAATAGGATTCTGTCTTGGGTGATAAGCAAGCATGTGACCAAGTTTGGTTTTGATCTGATGCAGGATACTTAAGTTATCATCCGGAAACCAAAATTTTATTGAAATTTTAAGTTATTTTTAGCAACTGTGACCTTGACCTTGGGGGTACCAACCCGGAAATCAATACGGATCTGTCTTTGGTGATAAGTAAGCATGTGACCAAGTTTGATTTTGATCCGATGCAGGATACTCAAGTTATCATCTGGAAACCAGTCTATTTTTAGCAACTGTGACCTTAACCTTGGGGGCACCAACCGGGAAATCAATAGAAATCCGTCTTGGGTGATAAGCAAGCATGTCTCCAAGTTTGGTTTTGATCCTATGTAGTATACTCAAGTTATCATCCGGAAACCAAAATTTCATTAAAATTTTAGTCTATTTTTAGCAACTGTGACCTTGACCTTGGGGGTACCAACCTAGAATCTATAGGATTCTGTCTTGGGTGATAAGTAAGCATGTGACCTAGTTTGGTTTTGATCCGATGCAGGATACTCAAGTTATCATCTGGAAACCAAAATTTATTGAAATTTTAGTTAATTTTTAGCAACTGTGACCTTGACCTTTGGGGTACCAACCCGGAAATCAATAGGGTTCTGTCTTGGGTGATAAGCAAGCATGTGACCAAGTCTGGTTTTGATCCGATGTAGTATACTCAAGTTATCATCCGGAAACCAAAATTTCATTGAAATTTTAGTCTATTTTTAGCAACTGTGACCTTGACCTTGGGGGTACCAACCTGGAAATCTATAGGGTTCTGTCTTGGGTGATAAGTAAGCATGCGCATGTGATCTAGTTTGGTTTTGATCCGATGCAGGATACTCAAGTTATCATCTGGAAACCAGTTTATTTTTAGCAACTGTGACCTTAACCTTGGGGTACCAACCTGGAAATCAATAGGGTTCTGTCTTGGGTGATAAGTAAGCATGTGACCAAGTTTGATTTTGATCCGATGTAGTATACTCAAGTTATCATCCGGAAACCAAAATTTTATTGAAATTTTAGTCTATTTTCAGCAACTGTAACCTTGACCCTGGGGGCACCAACCGGGAAATCGATAGAGTTCTGTCTTGGGTGATAAGCAAGCATGTGACCAAGTTTGGTTTTGATCCGATGTAGTATACTCAAGTTATCATCCGGAAACCAAAATTTCATTGAAATTTTAGTCTATTTTTAGCAACTGTGACCTTGACCTTGGGGGTACCAACCATGGAAATGAATAGGTCTCTGTCTTGGGTGATAAGTAAGCATGTGACCAAGTTTGGTTTTGATCCAATGCAGGATACTCAAGTTATCATCCGGAAAACAAAATTTTATTGAAATTTTAGTGTATTTTTAGCAACTGTGACCTTGACCTTGGGGGTACCAACCTGGAAATCAATAGGTTTCTGTCTTGGGTGATAAGTAAGCATGTGACCAAGTTTGGTTTTGATCCGATGCAGGATACTCAAGTTATCATCCGGAAACCAAAATTTTATTGAAATTATAATAATAATAATAATAATAATAATAAAAGCTTTATTTAAAGAGGGTTACACAGTTAGTACAAACTAATCTTCCCTGAGGCCCTCAATAACAATATTGAATACACACAAGATAATGCATACTACAATTAAAGAGTACATTGTGATATCAGATACAAAATGTTATAAAAATACAAATTTATTCAGCTGGTACAATTTGTTTGTTGAGCAAGTAGCATTTTAGCTTATTTTTAAAAACCACAATATTCTTAGAATTTCGCACTGAGCCTGGTAGAGTGTTCCATGTAGAAGGTAAAGAAAAACTAAATGATTTTTTAAAAAGTTCTGTTTTAGTTTTTGGTACACATAAATCACCACTAATAACATTTCTTAATTGATATGGATTACTCTGAGAGATGTACCTAATCTTGTCGATTAAATAAGAAGGTGCATCACCATTTAAACATTTAAAAATCAAAACACATCTGTGATATATAATCCTGTTATCAACTGTCATCCAACCAAGTGTGTTAAACAGTGGAGCAGAAGGAGCTAAAAAATCTTTATCTAGAATAAGTCTTGCAGCCCTTTTTTGTAATTTAACAATACGGTTAAAATATTCACTGCTGCAGCTCCCCCAAATTATTATGCAATAATCAATTAATGGAAGAATGTAACCAGAGTAAAAAAGTTTTCTTGATTCTTGATTCAAATACTTTTTAATTTTTGAGAGAAGATAGATACGACTAGCAATTTTGGAACATACCTGGTCTACCTGATGTAACCAGCTCAGATGCGAATCAAGTTTTACTCCCAAACATTTCTCACAGTCAGAAATTTGCAAAGTCTGTGTGTTTATGGTAAATGAAGGTTCAACAGATTGTGAAGAAATTTTTTGTCTTGTTCCTATTACCATATTTAGTCTATTTTTAGCAACTGTGACCTTGACCTTCGGGGGACCAACCCGGAAATCTATAGGGTTCTGTCTTGGGTGATAGTAAGCATGTGACCAAGTTTGATTTTGATCCGATGCAGTATACTCAAGTTATCATCCGGAAACCAAAATTTTATTGAAATTTTAGTCTATTTTTAGCAACTGTGACCTTGACCTTGGGGGTACCAACCTGGAAATCAATAGGTTTCTGTCTTGGGTGATAAGTAAGCATGTGACCAACTTTGGTTTTGATTCAATGCAGGATACTCAAGTTATCATCCGGAAACCAAAATTTTATTGAAATTTTAGTCTATTTTTAGCAACTGTGACCTTGACCTTTGGGGTACCAACCTGGAAATCAATAGGGTTCTGTCTTGGGTGATAAGTAAGCATGTGACCAAGTTTGGTTTTGATCCGATGTAGTATACTCAAGTTATCATCTGGAAACCAAAATTTTATTGAAATTTTAGTCTATTTTTAGCAACTGTGACCTTGACCTTGGGGTTAACAACCTGGAAATTGATAGGGTTCTGTATTGGGTGATAAGCAAGCATGTGACCAAGTTTGATCAGATGTAGTATACTCAAGTTATCATCTGGAAACCAAAATTTTATTGAAATTTTAGTCTATTTTTAGCAACTGTGACCTTGACCTTGGGGATTCAATAGGGTTCTGTCTTGGGTGATAAGTAAGCATGTGACCAAGTTTGGTTTTGATACGATACAGGATACTCAAGTTATCATCCGGAAACCAAAAAGATGGATGTACGGACGTACGGACGGACGTACAGACGTACGGAAGGACGTACAGATTAGGGTAAACCTTAATGCCCCCGACTTCCAAGCGGCGGGGGCATAATTATGTCAAATTCAACAAGATGTCAGATAAGACTGGTTAAATTGTATTTTTCCCTTAATTTTTTTTTACTGGTTTGGATGGGGTATATATTGCAAAAATTAAATTCTAGTGGTGGGGGTGGGGTGGGGCAGGTTATTTCTTAATTTTCATTAAGGGTAGAGTATAACATAAGTGGCATCCATCCTTCCCCCTAAGCCTTCTAAGACCAGCAGTCCACCAGCAAAGGCACTGGCCAAGTGTGTATAAATAACAAAATACCAAAATCACATTTCATGAAACTCAAAGTTTCAAAATTGAACGAGACTTACAGACCCTATTAAAACTAGAAGTGTATTTTGATACATAAATATCTTTATGGGGATTATTTCTATCTTTATATGTTGCCATTGCATTTGAATATTACTAAATTTTGTTTAAATCCAATGACAGATGTGGGAGAATTACATGTAGCCGCCACAAATTTAATTCATCAAAATCCTATGGCAAAAGGGAACATAACTCCCACAAAATTAGCTGATCAATCCAGGCAAACAATATGCACAACTAAGCATAATGGACAACAATTCTGTAAAGTTTGGTTGAAATGCAATGAAAGATGTGAAGAATTAGCGTCCACATATGTTAATTTAGCAAAATTCTATGTCAGAAAGGGGCATAATTACAACAAAAATTTGCAGATAAATTCAGAAATACAGCATGAAGGACATCAATCCTGTGAATTCTTGTTGAAATCTGATGAAAGATGTGGGAGAGTTAGCACCCACAACCTTAATTTATCAAAATTCTATGTCAAAAAGGGGCATGACTCAAACAAAAATTGGCTGATCAATCTGGCCAGAAAATATGTACAACTAAGCATGATGGTTTAAGAGACCAAGTAGATTGGTCGAAATGCAATGGAAAATGTGGGAGAATTGGCGTCCACAAACTTTGAACAGACGGACAGACAGACTAATGGACAGACAGGCTGAAGACAGACGGAAGATACAAAAACAATTTGTCTCCCCCTTGAGAGGGGGGGAGACATAATTATGTCATTTAAATACGTACCTCATTGACGTTTGTAGAATAAGGTGCACCTGTAAACACTGGAGTGTTGTCGTTGATATCATTGACATTGATATTGACCCTGAAAAACCTTGTGTTTATTAAACCCTAAAAAATGAAAAAAAAAAATTAACTAGAGGCTCCCAGAGGCCTGTATCGCTCACCCGGCTTTCAGTTGCGACAATTGTGGTTACATTGTAAGTTATACAGTTGATCATCAGTCTCTCAAACTGTAGTACCTCGAACACCACCAATATCTTGAACAGTATTTTAAAGTCTGATCATGTTGTACTATTTTTCTTTTTTGGGCTTTATTGACATAAAACGCTCTTGCTAAGGACCACTTTTGCCACCGGTTTTGAAACAGAGACATCATTTTGTAAATGGCGGTCAACAAACAATTTCCCCCCCTTTTTTGGCAACCATTTTGAAAATGGCAGTCAGCAAACAATTTTCAACATAAGTTTTGAAGTTGCGACATCAATACCTGTTTGGAAACCAAATTTCATCGAAATCAGACAACATTGAATTTTCCTGCCTTTGAAAACGGCAGTCAACAAATAATTTTCAACATTGGTTTTGAAGTTACAACATCAATACCTATTTGGAAACCAAATTTCATTGAAATNGTAATTTTCAAAAATTGATCAAATTTGCAGTGTTCTTACAGAAAGCTATGAGTTACAAATTTTATTTAAATATCCCATGCTCAAATACAATGACATCATAAAACGGGACGTACATAGAAAACATAGAAAGCAGCCACAGCCTGCTAAGCTCACCTTATTGCGTAGCATTGTCACATGTTGCAGATGTCAGTAAACGGAAATAGATTTGAACCATTCTACCTAACCAAGTCGCTCATGCATAAAATGTAGGTCAGAGACAGCATCTGAAGCATGAATCGTTCTTGATCAAATTGACAAAATGAATTTTCCGTGAACTGTGATTGGTCAGAATAAATTTTTCGTGATTCGTGATGAGACCCCCCCATCAGGCCCCTCATTTTGAAGTTGTGACATCAAAACCTNTTTGAAAACCAAATGGCAGTCAACAAATAATTTTCAACATTGGTTTTGAAGTTACAACATCAATACCTATTTGGAAACCAAATTTCATTGAAATTGGACAATGTTGAATTTTCCCGCCTTTTTTGCGACCATTTTAAAGTTGTGACATCAAAACCTATTTGGAAACCAAATTTCATTGAAATCGGACAATGTTGATTTTTCCCGCCTTTTTTGGCGGCCATTTTGAAAATGGCGGTCAAAGGAACAATTTTCAACACAGCTAGGTTTTGAAGTCGCAACACCAATATCTATTTGGAAACCAAATTTCATTGAAATCCGTCAATGTTGAATTTTCCCGCCTTTTTTGGCGGCCATTTTGAAAATGGAGGTCAACAAACAATTGTCAACATCTGTTTTGAAGTTGTGACATCAAAACCTTTTTGAAAACCAAATTTCATTGAAATTGGACAATGTTGAATTTTCGCCTTTTTTGGCGACCATTTTGAAAATGGAGGTCAACATCTGTTTTGAAGTTGTGACATCAAAACCTATTTGGAAACCAAATTTCATTGAAATCGGATAATGTTGAATTTTCCCGCCTTTTTTGGCGGCCATTTTGAAAATGGCAGTCAACGAACAATTTTTGACATCAGTTTTGAAGTTGCAACATCAATACCTATTTGGAAACCTAATTTCATTGAAATCAGACAATGTTGAATTTTCCCACCTTTTTTTGCGGCCATTTTGAAAATGGCAGCCAACGAACAATTTTCAACACAGGTTTTGAAGTGGCAACACCAATATCTATTTGGAAACCAAATTTCATTGAAATCCGTCAATGTTGAATTTTCCCTCCTTTTTTGGTGGCCATTTTGAAAATGGCGGCCAACTTACTATTTTCAACACCAGTTTTAAAGTCAACTCAGCATTTCAAACATTTCATCATCTTACACTTAATCTTCATCTTCTATAGTTTTGGAAATAAAAAGATGAAAAATACGAATATTTTAAAAATTTGGTGAAAAAAGGGCATTAATTCCTACAACGGTTTTAGATTTTCTTCAAAGTTTCAGGTTGGGTAGATCTTGATATGCTGAACATTTTTGCAACTTACACTTGACCTCTATCTGTTACACTTTTTGAAATAAAAAAATAAAAAATGCAAAAATTTTGAAAATTTTACGGAAAAAGGGCCATAACTCCGAGATGGGTTTTCAGATTTTCTTCAAAATTGCACAGTGGGTAGATCTCATCATGCTGATCATTTTTACTTCAGTCAGAATTTTGATATCTGTAATGGTTTTTGATTTATTTGCAAAAAACAGCAATTTACCTCTATGTTCTATTTTTAGTAACAGTGGCCATGTTGTTTGGTCTATGGATATAAAAATCATAAACTTGAAAGTGCATACCCTGGTGATGATTCAGGTCAAGTTTGGTAAGCATTGGCCCAGTAGTTTCAGAGTAGAAGTTTTTTGAACAAAAGTTGACGGACAGACTGACGACGGACGGACGACGAGTGATGGCAAAAGCTCACATGGCCTTTGGCCAGGTGAGCTAATAAACATTGATAAGAGATTATACAAGTAATTATTGTTCTCAGGCCTAACCAAACTGGGCAAACAGGGCAATGTTGTGCCTCAATTCAAAAGGGATCCCAACAACTACAAAACCCTGTGAGTTGTGAAAGTCCCTATGCATGTAAAGCACTTCATATCCAATTGTGTCTATTTCAATTCAGCAAGGTAGTGAAACAATAGATTTCTGTAGCTTATTCCTGCATGCACTGAGGAGCTGAAACCTTGTTTACATCATAGCATGATTGAGAAACCAAGTGTAACTTATCTTGTTGTATAAATTCATTGAAAAAACAGCTGCACAAAGATACAGGATATGCCATTTGTCACTCCTTCAAAGCTGCAAATGATGTAGTTATAACTGGCTGATCAAATTAGATATTTGGTTAATGAATAATATGAACTAGAATACTGACAAAGTCAGAAAGGGCCCCGCCCCCTTGTGTGTCCCAAAAACCTGTTTGAAGAAAAACATAAATAACAAAATCCTAAGTTACTGTAAATTTAGTTTCTGTATATGGCCGTTATGACAACTATGTCTNTTCTGTGCAGATCGAATCAAAACATCAAAAAAACATCTGTGAAAGTAAATTTTCCCCCAAAATTGTTTTATGATTTTCTTAAAATCTAAAAGGGACCCTCCTTTGATCATGTCCAAAATTGTGTATAAAATTTATGAAAATCTGTGTATATGATTTCAAGTTATCATACAACATTGAGCTAATTCTCAAAATATGCACTTTTTACCCAAAAATTGTAATTTTCAAAAATTGATCAAATTTGCAGTGTTCTTACAGAAAGCTATGAGTTACAAATTTTATTTAAATATTCCATGCTCAAATACAATGACATCATAAAACAGGACGTACATAGAAAACATAGAAAGCAGCCACAGCCTGCTAAGCTCACCTTGTTGCGTAGCATTGTCACATGTTGCAGATGTCGGTAAACGGAAATAGATTTGAACCATTCTACCTAACCAAGTCGCTCATGCATAAAATGTAGGTCAGAGACAGCATCTGAAGCATGTATTGCAGTTGTCATTCGAAAATGCATCATACATACCAATATGGTAGATGTAGGACATGTCAGTAAAGCGGAATTCTACTTAAGCAAGTCGCTCATGCATAAAATGTAGGTCAGAGACAGCATCTGAAGCATACATTACAGTTATCAACTCAAAATGTATCATACATATCAACATGGTGGATACAGGACATGTCAGTAACTATAATATAAGCCTGAATGGACTTTAACCATTCTACCTAACCAAGTACATGTAGCTCATGCATAAAATGTATGTCAGAGAGAGCATATGAAGCATGCATTGCAGTTGTCATCCCAAAAGGCATCATACATACCAATATGGTTGATGTGGGACAAGTCAGTAAGTGGGAATGGACTATAACCATTCTACCTAAAAAAGTTGCTCATGCGTAAAATGTAGGTCATAGACAGCATCTGAAGCATGCATTGCAGTTGTCATCCCAAAATGCATCATACATTCCAATATGATATATATGGGACATGTCAGTCAGCAGGAATAGACATTAACCATTCTTCCAAACTGGATGCCTATGCCCATGCAGACTCGGATGCTAGGGGTATCACATAAACCCCCCCTCCTCCTCAATTCTTGAGATGAGCTAAAAATCAAGGAGACAACATCCCATATCCAGGTTAAAACGACCCAAAACAAAGCATCTAGGGGTCACCATAAGGGAAGTTTTCAAGACAAGGAACTCTGACTTTGCACACACAAGTCACAGACAACATTAATATTGCCCTTTGCTGCTTGAGATTTCCTTTTCCCGCACATCTATCATGTTATTATAGTCTATATTATGTCTGTACCAACAGAGGTAACATTGGCACCAGCATTGGCAGATCCAGAGTAGAGGTTAGAATCCCCAAGTTTGTTCTGCAAAATTTGTTTAGATTTTCTGCAGAATATATCGTGAGTATACATGTGTTTATACTTACCACAGGCAAACACCTGATCTGAATGTTTACAATGCTTATATCATCAAGAGGAGATGAAAACTGTCCCTGTAAAAATGAATTTTCAAGTTAAAATACCATTATTTTTTTTAATAATCATACAATGAAAAAAAAAAACAAGTGAAAATGATACAACTATAGCAAAAAGATCAGGAATATATTTACATAAAACTAGAAAAACTTACTAATGTGTACCCCCAGCTCCAGTATTTGATTCCAGAAGTAAAAAATTAAGAACCAAAACAAATCAAAATCAAATCAAATTTTTAAATACAGTGAGGATGCTAAAGGACTATTGTTTGTGGGGTTCTAATTATCATGAATTTTATGGTTCGCTAAAACCATGAAATCAAGTTCAAAGTGAGATGTATTTTGCCCTACTAAAGTTTAAATGCTTAGATTTGAAACTCTGAATTTAAGTAGTCATGTAATACATTGTAATGATAAATATGAAAACCATGAAAATTATGTCAACAAATAAACATTCTGTGAAAGTTTCATATAGCCTAGGAGAAGTTGTGGTCACAAAGGTTGTACCCCTATGGCGGATGGAATAACAAACTGACAGACGGACAGCATGATCATTTTATACAGCCCTCTAGAGGAGGGGATATAATAATGACAATAAAGTATGTACATACTAAGGTGATTGACATTGTTTATAAGTGAAATCTTTCCCTCCCTGACAATGTTCTGCCCATGTTCTAATTTGCATAGAGCCCACTTGCAATAATCTATTTCTTAACTAACCAAAATATCAACTATAGGATGGTTGGTCATTTATATTAGTGACGTCACAAAATCTAATTTTACAGTCTGCTCCATTAGGCATTTTTTCAACCACTGGTCCGAATGGACTAGCAAGAATTTTTAGTGGCAGAAATTATATATTGTATTTTCTAGACAACATGCTAAATCTACATTGCCTTTCATCACGGTAAAATTTTTCTTTTTTTTTCGAACTAGTAAATCTGTTACCTCAACTAGCCCGATGGGCTAGTTATGGAAAAAGTTTTTGGCACAGACTGAATTTACACATGCAAATAAGCATTTTTGGTTGGCAAAGTTGTAGTCAAGCTACTTTATAACAATGTAACAGAATTTTTGATCTTCTGTAATTTTTTATAATCGGTTTGATTTTGTATCTGTAAAATGTATAATAAAATAATAAACTATAAGATTTTCATATTTTTTTCTGTCTACATGGTCTAATTGGCCAAATACAGAGTTAAAAAAAAATTCATGGAAAATTCAGATAATATCTAGAAAAAGTGGAAAAAAAATCCCTGTAGGTAATCTCAAGTTATATTAATTCTCAAAATATGCAATATGCAAAATATACTGAGGGTACATAACTTAATTTGTCAGTTGGTAATGGGTCTGGAGCTGGCATGTCAGT
>MJUU01021467.1:36717-62102 GCA_002080025.1 Modiolus philippinarum
ATTACTCTTTTATTTAGGGGCCAACTCCGACCTACCGTTGGGTGTGGGGTTTCCTCACCGTTCATTGAAGATCTTATGGTGGCTTTGAGTTGTTATTGCTCCCCTTAGGGTCGTTGTCTCTTTGACACATTCCCCGTTTCCCTTCTTTTTCTTATTTTCAAAAATCATTGGTCCTTTCTGTCGAGACTGCCAAAAATTGCTTATTCATGCATGTTTATGCATGGTGCCTTTTCAGTAGATGATTGGAAAGGAAAGATAACTCAATTTTATCTAGCAAGGGGTTCTGAATTGCTTATCCAGTGGAATTTTTTGTCGGTCTATGACAATTTTTTCACAGCCTCCACAGAGAAAGTACTGGTATGACAGTTTGATAGTATAACATGATAAACTTGAGAAAATTGAAATGAAATTCGTCTATAGCAGAATCAGTCTTTATCATCAGCAAGAGGGATGTTATTTTACTATTTCCCACAAGTGTTCGAGCCTGGTCAGGAAGCGACTTTGTTTCTTTTTTTTTATGGATCCTTCTTGGAGTTTTCAGTTTCGCTTTTCTTGAAATTTATTTCCAGTATAAATGTTATTTACGCCCTTATCTTATCCCATTCATGGTAATGCTGTTGTTTGGTGTCGAAAATGTTTTTCTACCTCCGCTATATAAAAGTTAGACAATAGTTGTCACCCTTTACTTATACTATGTTTTATGTATATCTTTGCATGTATGAAAATGATGAAACCTTTGAAAATTCATCAATGTTGTCAAAGAATATTATTCTATTTGACTAAAACCTTTTTAAGAAATATAAAACAAAGGCATGTTCTTTGACCAATGCCACCCCCCCTTTTCTATATTACACATTTCAGGTGAAATTCTGGAATAGTGAGATGGATCCAACAATGCGGGTGGTTAGACCTTTTCCCAGATGAGATTATTTCAGATTTTAGTGGAGGGACTTTGACATTTATAGGTAAGTAAATGTTCAAGGCTTAAGACAAAATTGAAAATTCAAATAGGTTAGCTCGAAATCTTAGAAAATAAGTTTGCATCATGATGTATTAACTGAGAAACTAACATCAAGTGCCTCTTTCTTTTATCTTAATTGAGGTGAAACTTTATATCAATTGTCATCCAGAACCAAATTCCACTCTAACAGGTGGAAGAAGCCATCTACTACTTACAATGGGTATGAGTAATTGTTGAAGGCTGCATGGTGACTTTTAGATGTAGAACAACTATTAGTGTGTTATTCCGATCAAATCATGCATTCAGTGGAATTTTATTTTCTTCGTTTACTGAATCACATGTAATGATTGTCTTTGATCTATTTTCAAAATTTCAACCCTGAAATAGTACTTCAGACCAGTAACAAATAAACCTCATAATTCTCTTTACTTGGTACATACATGTACTCTTAATTACCTTCTACAGTGCACCCCTATTATATTGCCACCTTTGGAACCATGGAAAATTTTAGAGATAATGAGTGAGGATATATGGAGGGAATTAATTACATAGAAACTATGCAACTTTTTGAAAAATGTACCTTGAAAATAGTTGGTGATAAGTTGGGTGATAAGTTGGGTGACTGATGTTAAAGAGGGGCGGTATCACAAGGAAGCACTGTACATATTTCACATGACACAAGTCATTACACTGTATCTTGCTGTCCTGTCCAAAAGGCATTTGTAGTTTTTATATGCCTAAAGGGACATATTCTATATTATGAGAACACAAATACTGAAGTTTATATTGGAACTGAAATAATATGCAAATCACTTAAAGATACTGTATGTAATGGTGTTTCCATGACTGTTTTCCAGATATAGACTATATTTTAGTCATTATTTCCCTTGTGATGGGTTACCTAAATTTGTTTGATTTTCTTATTAAAAGAAATTGAGTTAATTAAGACATTCTGTTGCCCTTTTACGGCATAAACTGTTCAGACCACTCAAAAAAAAACTGTCATTTTTGGTTTAAAAGCATTTAATTTTAATGTAAATCAATATTGAAATATCAATTTGGATAAGAACAGGACATCATTTTGCAGGAATAAGTTGAAAATTGAAATAAACAGTTGTGCCAAGAGCACATGATACGCCTGTCCCCATTTTAAAGCAAACTGATTAAATGATTCTTGAAATTAAAACTCCAAATTAACAAACATGACAAGGACTTCTGATATGTAACAATTATTTCATCTGATGTTAAACAGTCAAAAATGTATATTGGTTTAGGGGTAGTGATGTCTGAAAATAAAAGAATATCAATGTGTAGACAGGAATTGCAATTTCATACTTTTTTTATATAATCAAAGTCCTATAATTCTGGAACGAAAAATCCTTCTACAAAATAAAACGATAGGGAGCTTTCTTCCTTCATATCCAACAATCTTGCAAAGTTTAATGAAAAATGAATAAAGCCTTCTCTAGCTAGAATATGACGTGTGGACAGAAATGGTACAATGTATTTCATGCTTTTTTTAAATAATCAAAGTCCCATAACTCTGTAACGAAAAAATCCATGGACAAAATAAAATGATAGGGAGCTTCCTCTTGTCATACCCAATAATCCTGCAAAGTTTCAAGAAAAATTATCAAAGCGTTCTCTAGTTAGAGTAAGATATGTGAACGGAAATTATGATTTCAAGCTTTTTTTAAATAATCAAAGTCCCATAACTCTAGAATGAAAAATCCAACGACAAAATAAAAACGCAACGTCAAAATAAAAACCCTACAATCCTGCAAAGTTTCCAGAAAAATGTTCAAAGCGTTTTCTAGTTAGAGTATGACATGTGGACGAAAATTGCATTTTCAAGCTTTTTTTAAATAATCAAAGTCCCATAACTCTGTAACGAAAAATCCAATGACAAAATAAAATGATAGGCAGCTTTCTTCCCTCATACCCAACAATCCTGCAAACATTAAGAAAAATGTTCTAAGCGTTCTCTAGTTAGAGTACGTCGTGTGGACGGACGGACAGACAGACAGACAGACGGACACCGGTATACCATAATACGTCCCTTCAAAGACGGGCGTATATAAAAAGTGTAAAACTCCAATGACGGACAAAAAACCGGCCATCTTTGTCCAATTTTCTTACATAGGTTTGACAAAAATCTTGTAGGACTAAATTTGCCAGTTGCATGATTGACAGGCCAAAAACTCTTTGATAACTTACATCTCTGTCTAATGGTCGCAACAGCCTGAGAAAAGCCCGCTCACTGAAACCATTTTCTGGAGTTGGCAGAATCCGAGACTCCAGTGAAAAATAACCATCGGCAACATAGTTGTCATCATCCAAGTCTAATAATTCAAGACTAATTCCCTGAGTAGGACTTGTGTTGTTATATAAACCATTGATTTTTGTATCAAGAAGGTAATTATCTGGATTTTTATCAATATCTAAAATAAAATAGAATAATAAATTTCACAATAGTAATCACATTTGCAAAAATTATTATGTTTGTCTGAAATTTTAACATTGTTTAAATGATTATGGATACAAAACAAGAGGCTCTCAAGAGCCTGTATCGCTCATCTGGCCCTTGATTAACATAGACATTTTATGTTAAAGAGCCCTTATATATAATTAAACTATAAATCCAATATCCCTAATTAGTTAAAGGGGAGAAGACCTCTGTTAGTTTAACACTGGACCCCATGGGAAACACTAAGTTCCCCGCTGGGTGCCATGTTGGATATCGCACTGATCTGAAAAACACCTTTTTGCAAGGGACCACTCGATGACTATTGTGGCCAAGTTTTGTTCCAATTGGCTCAGTACATTCAGAGGAGAAGATCTTTGAATGTGTTTTCCCATAGGGTCCAATGTTAAAACTATGTTCCCCACTGGCGGCCATGTTGGATATAGTGTGATCCTGAAAAACACCTTTTTTGCAAGGGACCACTTAAGGACTATTGTTGCCAAGTACGGTTCCAATTGGCTCAGTAGTTTCAGAGAAGAAGATCTTTGAAAGTGATTTCCCATAGGGTCCAATGTTAAAACTATGTTTCCCGCTGGCGGCCATCTTGGAATTCGCGCAGACCTTAAAAACATTTTTTTTTGTATGGGATTACCCAAGGACTATTGTGGCCAAATTTGGTTCCAATTTGCCCAGTAGTTACAGAGGAGAAGATCTTTGAATGTGTTTTCCAATAGGGTCCAATGTTAAAACTATGTTCCCTGCCATGTTGAATGTAGTGCGATCCTGAAAAACACCTTTTTTGTAAGGGACCACCCAAAAACTATTGTGGCCAAGTTTGGTACCAATTGGCTCAGTAGTTTCAGAGAAGAAGATCTTTGAAAATGTTTTCCCATAGGGTCCAATGATAAAACTATGTTTCCCTCTGGTGGCCATCTTTGAAATCACGCGGACCTAAAAAACATCTTTTTTGAAATGACCACCCAAGGACTATTGTACATGTGGCCAAGTTTGATTCCAATTGGCTCGGTAGTTTCAGAGAAGAAGAATTTGAAACTTTTTTTCCATAGGTCCAATGTTAAATTTTGGTCCCAGCTGGCGGCCATCTTGGATGACGTACAGACCTGAGCGACACAATTTTTAAAGGGGACCACCCAAGGACTATTGTGGCCAAGTTTGGTTTCAATTGGCTCAGTGGTTTCAGAGGAGAAGATCTTTGAATGAAAAGTTTACGAATGTACGACGGACGACGGACACAAAGTGATTGTAAAAGCTCACCCTGGCATAGCCAGGTGAGCTAATAAAAGGCAAGAGTTTTCATTCTAATTACAAATTTTCTTAGATTCATACTCTTGACATGCTTGATACTAATACAAAATGCCTTAACTAAGCTTGAGAAGCACATATAGGATGTGGAAATAGAGTTAACAGTCTGACCCATCTGCCAGAGGCAAGCTTATTTTGGATAAGGCAAGAGTTTTCAATCTTATACAAAATGCTTCAACTTTGCTCGAGAAGCACATAGAGTTAGCAGTCTTCCCTACCTGCCCGAGGCCAGCTAATTTTGGATAATGTAAGAGTTTTCAATATTATAGAAAATGCCTTAATTAACTTAGCTTGCATTGGGAAGCACATACATGTACAGGATGAGGAAATAGAGTTAGAATTTACAGTTTGCCCATCTGCCCGAGGCAGGCTAATTTTGGATTAGGCAAGAGTTTTCAGTCTTATACAAAATGCCTTAAGAAGCACATTTAGGATGTGGAAACAGAGTTAGAATTAACAAATTGCCCACTTGCCCGAGCTAGGCAGGCTAATTTTGGATGAGAAATTATGTTTTGATATAAAAAAGTTAATTTCTAATATTAAACTAGAAAAACTGTGAGCAAAGCTCACTGATATATACCCCCCGCTCCACCATTTGATAATCAATCAAATCAAATTATCAATTAGAAGATGCAAATCTACATTATGTCACAAAGACGATGTCAAAGTTTCATGAAAAACTATTCAGTGGTTCAAGAGGAGTAGTGGATAAGAGATGGGTACCCACTTGTAATGTACTGTCAAAGTCCATGTTTTGCTATGGGAAACCCCAAAAATCAATAAAAATCAAATTATGAAATAGGAGGTGCACATCTACATTATGTCATAAAGACTGTGTTAAAGTTTCATGAAAATCTGTTCACTGGTTCAGGAGCTCGAGGAGTAGAGGATAAAGAGATGGGTACCCCCCTGTTATGTATTGCAGAGTTCATTTTTTTGCTATGGGAAACCCCAAAAATCAATCAAATCAAAATCTGAAATAGGAGGTGCACATCTACATTATGTAACAAAGATTGCGTTTAAGTTTCATGAAAATCTATTCAGTGGTTCAGGAGGAGTAGCGAATAAGAGATGGGTACCCCCATGTGTACATGCAATGTAATGGCAAAGTCCATATTTGGCTATGGGAAACCCAAAAAGTCAATCAAATCAAATTCTGAAATAGGAGGTGCACATCTACATTATGTCATAAAGACTGTGTTAAAGTTTCATGAAAATCTATTCAGTGGTTCAGGAAGAGTAGTGAATAAGAGATGGGTAACCCCCATGTGTACATGTAATGTAATGGTAAAGTCCATGTTTGGCAATCGGAAACCCCCAAAATCAATCAAATCAAATTCTGAAATAGGAGGTGCACATCTACATTATGTCACAAAGACTGTGTTAAAGTTTCATGAAAATCTATTCAGTGGTTCAGGAGGAGTAGCGGATAAGAGATGGGTACCCCCATGTTTACATGTAATGTAATGGCAAAGTCCATTTTTGGCAATGGGAAACCAAAAAAATTAATCAAATCAAATTCTGAAATAGGAGGTGCACATCTACATTATGTCACAAGGACTGTGTTAGAGTTTCATGAAAATATATTCTGTGGTTCAGGAGGAGTAGCGGATAAGAGATGGGTACCCCCATGTGTACATGTAATGTAATGGCAAAGTTCATGTTTGGCAATCGGAAACCCCAAAAATCAATCAAATCAAATTCTGAAATAGGAGGTGCACATCTACATTATGTCAAAAAGACTGCGTTAAAAGTTCATGAAAATCTATTCAGGGGTTCAGGAGGAGTAGCGGATAAGAGATGGGTACCCCCATGTTTAGGCCAAATAAAAAAATAGGTGTGGTTCCGGTCACCCGACCGACCCTATTTTTTCCTGCCGACCCTAGACCTTTTTTTCACCCAAAAAGTAAAAAAAAAAATAGAAATAAAACGACCGACCCTAGTTTTTATGGCCACTTTTGACTGACAAAGTATAAGTAGAGATCAGCGGCAAGATCGTAGTTATTTTGAGACTGTAAATCGGTATTATCATAGTTTATCAACTATTTACTTTATTGAAACCTTTTTATGAAGTATTTGATGAGAAACGAGCTCAAACGCCGCGAAAGTGAAGTTATTTCCCACCAGGAAGTTTTCGTGCAATCATAAATTCGGAACGAGTTCGGCGCGGACTGTCGTATCCGTATTTATTTCACATGTTATTTAATATTTCAGAGGCTTCAAAGCCTATTAAACTGTTGCGGGATAAATTTAAAGGAGACTTAGACCTCTTCTTTTACATCTGTTGTGAATAAAATATTGTCAAGAGTCAATGTGATATAAATAGCATATTGTCAGCTATATCGACACTTTACCGATCACATGATATGAAAATATAAATTTTGGTGGAAATAACCTTCTCTTTATAACTGTTAGGAATGTTCCACTTCATAACAACCTATAGTATTTATCAAGTCACATAGTGTTAAGAACAATCGTTTGGCTTGAATCGATCATCTGGGAACTTGGACAAATCCTTAAGTATCCACGCCCCTATCTCTAAATCATTTTTAGGGTAAAAATGTGGGTAAAATATATGGTTTTATATCATAGGTTACAATGCATTTACATGTTAAGTATTATATATGATTTAAAAAAATAAAAAATAAAATTAAAAAAAATCCCGACCTACCGACCCTACTTTTTTCAGAGGGGTGACCGGAACCACACCTATTTTTTTATTTGGCCTTACATGTAATGTAATGGCAAAGTCCATTTTTTGCAATGGGAAACCCCAAAAAAATCAAGCAAATCAAATTCTGAAATAGAAGGTGCATATCTACATTATGTCACAAGGACTGTGTTAAAGTTTCATGAAAATCTATTCAGTGGTTCAGGAGGAGTAGNAAATCAAATTCTGAAATAGGAGGTGCACATCTACATTATGTCACAAAGACTGTGTTAAAGTTTCATGAAAATCTATTCAGTGGTTCAGGAGGAGTAGGGGATAAGAGATGGGTACCTCCATGTGTAACGGACGGACGGATGGAAAGACGGACAGATGGAAAGACGGATGGAAGGACGGACGGACACCCCCATCACTATATACCCCTCACTTTTCAAGTGGGGGGTATAAAAATAGCCTTTCTTTTTCCACTTTGATGCAAATGCATCCAAATACCAATTGGCTGCAGTGTTTACACATGTAGTTGATGGTAAACAGTTGCAAGAAAAAAATTTCAACAAGCAAAATTGAAAGTCAGTGGAGCATGACTACAGGGACATAGACATCATAGGTTATTTAAACTGGTCTGTACAGATGCTTATACAACTATTAGTGCATACCAAATATCAAAGGGCTAACACTAAAATAAATAAGGTAGATAGACACTGTTGCACTGCGCAATTTAATCGCGCATTTGAAAAATATAAAGTCTAATACAGGTATGATTTGATTTTTTGGAAGGATAGTCATTTGACGGGTTTTCCTTTGTAACGTCATAATTGATTGAATAATGTGAAGCATCATATTTCGTCTACATGTACTTTGCCATGAATTAACTCCCTTTTCCCTTAAATAATGTTAATTGTGGTAATTTTGTAAAATATCTCCGTTAAAAACATGGTGACCTATACATTTTTTCACCTTTTCTCGTAGCTAACGATCTAATATCAAAAGTACAAAAAATTCTCATGGATAAAAGGTTCATTTCTGTTAAGTTAAAGATTACCTTTCCATATTTTCCCTGTACATTCTTTGTAAATTTTGGTGAAGAAATAGCCAAAAATGCACAAACTTCGATCTAGATTCTAGAAAAAACAAGCATGGTGACCCATACTTTTTATCGCAAATTTCAAGTGTATAGGATGGGGTCTTCAGTTGTGTTGATGTGTAACAAAATCTCATGGATGTAAATATTAGTGTCTATCTACCTTAAGGGCAAACCAAACATTAACTTTTGATAAAAGTGCAATAAAGTCAGTAGAGCATGACTGCAGGGGCATAGACATAATCTGATAATATGCCACTAAGACTGATCTGCACTGATGCTAATTCAAACTGCATACTAAATATCAATAGTCTACCATGATTGGTCAATGTAACAACGATATAATATAAAATCTGAATATTTGATAAACAGTGCAAAATTTCAAAGTCAGTGGACAATTGTGGAGGCCGTCACCATTGACACTGCTGGAATCACCATACCTAAGTCTCGCCTTTTGGACACTAAATGCAGGCTTAACAAAAAAAAAACCATTGGTTTCTTGAAACTTCTAAAAAGTATAAGCATAACAACCATGTGTATGATATCATTATGTTGTTCATATTTTGTGTTGTTTAAGGCCATATATATTTAATTAGTAGAATTTCATATGGGGTCACCAAAAATAATGGAGCTTGTGAGTGGTTTTTATATTTTATCTTTTATTCCATCTGTACTTGAAATCTAGTAATATATGATTCTGAAATACATACAGGGTTCATAAGCCATTTGATGGGAATGGTGACATGCAAGTAAAACTTTGTCCTTCTTGTTTTAGAGATGAAATTTTGTCAGGAATCAAAAAGAAAATAGAGTCTGCAATTATACTTTTGAAAAAAGGGAATGACTTTCCGTCATGGGGATGAGAATCTATTAATTGACATAATGTGGCCTAATAAAACATGAACAAATTATTTACTTACCAGCTTGGGAGGCTTCTGTCAGGGCTAGCGTAATTGTAGCACTATTTGCACCTGTGCCCGTAGCTTCTGTAGACTCACATCCTGGCAATTGAGAATAAAATAACTTTTATATTACATCTAAATTATTCAAAAATTTGAACAATATTTTCTATTTCATTATTTTTTAAAGAAAAATCAAAATATGCCATGACATGATTTTTCCTTGGAATTGATGTCTTCATTTACATAATTTAGAAAAAGAAACTTTGGAAACATTTGTAAGAATTATAAAACTTCTTGTTTATTTTTATTGTACTACAATTCAATCTGGTAGATTAGTACTGAAATGTTCCCATGTTCTGCCCCTCTTTAATGCCGGTGACACTCTCACTGAATACCACCTTACATTGTTTCTATTTAATTTGTTCCTTGATATACACGTATGTCAGCACCCTCTTCACATTTATCACCAAAATTTTCACTTGTCCAAAAATAGTAATGGTGCATTACATGATACCCCGCCACGTTTCACAAAATTTCTTAGATTCAAGGCGCATAACTCCAGAACCCCTTGGACCTCTGAACCCATAATAAAACTTGACCAGAGTTTTGTGGTAATTATAAACAACTTGCATACCAAGTTTGAAGACCTTGTGCTATTTCATTCACAAGTTATCAGTCGGAAACACTAAAATTCGCAAAATTTCTAAGTTTCAAGGGGCATAACTCCAGAACCCCTTGGACCTCTGAAACCAAAATGAAACTTGACCTGAGTTTTGTTGTAAACAACTTGCATACCAAGTTTGAAGACCTTGTGTTATTTCGTTCACAAGTTATCAGTCGGAAACACTAAAATTCGCAAAATTTCTAAGTTTCAAGGGGCATAACTCCAGAACCCCTTGGACCTCTGAACCCATAATCAAACTTGACCTGATTTTTGTAGTACATGTAAACAATGTTCAAAACCTTGTGTTATTTCGTTCACAAGTTATCAGTCGGAAACCCTAAAATTCGCAAAATTTCTAAGTTTCAAGGGGCATAACTCCAGAACCCCTTGGACCTCTGAAGCCATAATCAAACTTGACCTGATTTTTGTTGTAAACAACTTGCATTCCAAGTTCAAAACCTTGTGTTATTTCATTCACAAGTTATCAGTCGGAAACCCTAAAATATTGCAAAATTTCTAAGTTTCAAGGGGCATAACTCCAGAACCCTTTGGACCTCTGAACCCAAAATTGAACTTACCTGAGTTTTGTGGTACCAAGGTCGAAGATCTTGTGTTATTTCATTCACAAGTTATCAGTCGGAAACCTTCGGAGGACGGGTGGACGGACGGATGGACACATGACTGAGGGTATCACATAATACCTCGTCACTACCTGTGGCGGGGTATAAAAAGTGGCAATATAACAAGGGTGCACTGTATTTACCATCGGCATGAATTTTATTCTGGCCTGTTTACTTTTTTGTATGGAAATTCGGTCTCTATGTTGACATAACATCAAATCCAGGTCAGGTTTTTATGGAAATTCGGTCATTTTGTTGATTTAACATCAACTCCAGGTCAGGTTTTTATGGAAAGGTACCGCAAATTTAAGACCTACATTTCATGCCGGCAGAAACTGCAGCTCTATAGATCATTTTATGTTTTTATATTTATATAATGGTTCAGCAGTACAATATTAATCTTACGCAAGAAATCCATTGAAAAAACTACAGCAAAATCAGATTTGAAATATAAAAAAAATTCTAATGAGTGGTACATTTAACGTAAAATCCCTGACAAACTGCAGATTGGAAATTGCCTCAGGAAAACAATGACAGAATTCCCATCAAAATCCATTGCAAAATAAATATTCTGCAGCCAAACATAAAATTACCAAATTTTGCGCCTTATGGATTATTTTTTATGGGGGGACTACAATATCCAAAAGTAATCCCAGCCTTCTTTTTGTGTCAAAGAACATTGTTAAACTTTCATAAAGATCAGTTTACCGGAAATTAAGTCATCCAACAGAACAATGCAGAAACCTGTCCATAGATGCAGCCTCTGCTCCAATTATCAGATATACACATGTCTAGTCCCTTTTTTGGTTAAACTGAATATATACATCACTATTTTCTTGTTTAGTTTAATAAAAAAAATAACATGCCTAACTTACAGTGACATGTCTAATTTAAAAGGGACACTGATAATGTAACAGAACTGTCTACAGTGACATGTCTAATTTAAAAGGGACACTGATAATGTAACAGAACTGTCTACAGTGACATGTCTTATTTAAATGGGACACTGATAATGTAACAGAACTGTCTACAGTGATTTGTCTAATTTAACGGGACACTGATAATGTAACAGAACTGTCTACAGTGACATGTCTAATGTAAAAGGGACACTGATAATGTAACAGAACTGTCTACAGTGACATGTCTAATTTAAAAGGGACACTGATAAAAAGTGATAATGTAACAGAACTGTCTACAGTGACATTTCTAATTTAAAAGGGACACTGATAATGTAACAGAACTGTCTACAGTGACATGTCTAATTTAAAAGGGACACTGATAATGTAACAGAACTGTCAACAGTGACATGTCTAATTTAAATGGGACACTGATAATGTAACAGAACTGTCTACAGTGACATGTCTAATTTAAACGGGACACTGATAATGTAACAGAACTGTCTACAGTGACATGTCTAATTTAAAAGGGACACTGATAATGTAACAGAACTGTCTATTTCTATCGGTAATTTAAGGCAAATAGATTAAAAAATGTGTTTCCTGTTAAATTAACCAAATTGTCTCATGTGCATTTACTTTATATCCTTCCAATGATTATTTAACATACATGTATGAACAATATCAGACTTTCAAGTTCTCAATAATAATAATAAATAATTTAAAAAAAAACAATAATGCAGAGTTTAACTTTATCAAAGTTACAAAACAGGACTTCAAGGGTACAACAATTTACATTAAATAATAAATAATTGAAGAATTTAGAAAAAAATAGAATAATTGCTTAATTACTTGAAGAAAAAAAACATTAAACAGCTTCAACAGGATTCCTTTCATTACAATTGCTTTTATCCAAATGGCATTTTCAATTTTTTTATTTTGCCATTTTCAAGTCATGATAGTATTTAAGTTATACTACATATACAAAGTGTATGAATATGCCTGTCAGTTCATGAAGAATTGGGGTCATTAAATTAAATATACGACTACATTCACTGTTATAATAATTTGTATCCCGGTGAAGTTTACATATGTAGTCAATGACAGGACATTCACACTGAAAAGTATTCAATGCATTGCTATGGTATTAATGGACAAAGGGAAATAACTCTAATTGCAATGAATAATAACAAAATTACCAAAGAGAATGAAATGTTATCAATTGGCAAATCTGTAACCCATGATGATGATTCCTAGGGATGAACTTCCTTCAAAAAGATATCCAAGATTTGGCAAATGATAGCATGGATCCCCCTTTTTTTGACTGGAACTTCCTACTAAACACAAGTCATCCTGTTTTTATGGGATTGGGTGATACAGTACACCTTTTTCCCAGCCCCCATACATGTCAATTTTCATGCTTCTCACTTCTTACCTTTTCCAATTTAACTAATATTTTTTCATCACTTTTCCCATATCCAAAAAATATTTTGCCCAATTTCTCCTAATCCTATTTCCCAAAACCATGTCATTCCCTCTTTATTTCACACTGTAAATTAACTTAATTTCATGCTCACATACCCCACGTCCCCACATTTCAGGTTAACATACATTATTGAACTATGAAATAAAATATCCTCACAACTTTTATGCATGCACATTTCTTACATAGAATATGCACAATAATCCTGCAAAATAACAAAATCATATCTAGAAAACTGTCATAAACTGTAGGTGTCATCTGAACAAAACATGTACCCTTGAAATTGAAATGTAACCTTTAAGAAATATATTTTGCATTAAGGATATGAATTTTTCTCATTATTTACTCAAACTCAAAATTCAAATACCATGCACATCTTTGACATATGCTATTCAACATACAATATAAAAACTTTTTATGTAGAAAACTGTAGGAGAAGATGTCTGGACAAATAATGTATCCTATAAGCAATAAACCCCCCAAATTGGCAAAGTTCAACAATGTGTATTTTTCTGAACAATTATCAAAAATCAAAATTCAAGTAGTATGCACATCTTTGATATATGCACAATCAACATGCAATATAAAAACTTCCTATCATAAAAACTGTAGGAGGAGTTATCCGGACAAATGATGTACCCTATAAGCAATATTTTGCATAAAAATGACTAAGTTCAACAATGTGTATTTTGCTGAAAAATTATCAAAAATCAAAATCCAAGTACTATGCACATCTTTGTTATATGCACAATCAACCTGCAATATAAAAACTTCCTACCATAAAAACTGTAGGAGGAGTTATCCGGACAAATGATGTACCACCAGTGATGACGGACGGACGGACTGACTGACGGACGGTCCAGTCAAAAACTTCGTTGCATGGGGTATAATTATGTAATTTTTACACAAGAAAATTTTCTAAAATGAAACATAAGGTATCTTCTGAATTAAAAAGACAATTGAATAACTTACAAGTTAAGAAACCAGAGGGTAGTATGTATACTCTACAACATAAGGGGTACAAACATTTACTTTCAAGAGAAAGTCATACAAGTAATCAAGCTGATTTTACTTGTGTACTACGTATACATGTACCGTACTGCATTATGCTTAATAAATGCCCCTCCCTTTTCTTGACAAAATACTCATTTTACATTTTTACACAGTTGAGTTCAGAACTTAAAGAACAGTTTGATGTGTCATCATATACAATTAAATGAAAATCATGAACTGAATGGATTCTGTGAGAATTATGGCTTTATCATCCCATAATAATCATATTCATTGTTATATCCTATGGTTCTACATGTATATTGTAGGGCTTAACATCAACAAAAACATATACTTACCACCAGTCTGTGCATCTGTAGGGCTTAACATCAACAAGAACATATACTTTCGACTAGTCCGTGCATCTGTAGGGCTTAACATCAACAAAAACATATACAGTACAGAAAGAGTGGTACCGTGAAAAATCACTGTGTTAGACATGTCCCACTCTGAGAGTGATACTAAATAACTTTTTCTCTGTTAGAGATATCTTCATTATTTTTCTGCATTTAAAGTAGAGTAACACACCGCTCTCAATACAAAAGAAAGTAGGAAATGATCTCAAACAGGAAAAAAGATATTTAGATCCACTCTCAGAGTGGGACATGTCTATCACAGTGATTTGTCATGGTACCACTCTTTCTGTACTGTACTTACGACCAGTCTGTGCATCTGTACTGTAGGGCTAAACATCAACAAAAACATATACTTACGACTAGTCTGTGCATCTGCAGGGCTTAACATCAACAAAAACATACTTACGACCAGTCTGTGCATCTGTAGGGCTTAACATCAACAAAAACATATACTTACGACCAGTCTGTGCAACTGTAGGGCTTAACATCAACAAAAACATACTTACGACCAGTCTGTGCATCTGTAGGGCTTAACATCAACAAAAACATATCCTTACGACCAGTCTGTGCATCTGTAGGACTTAACATCAACAAAAACATATACTTACGACCAGTCTGTGCATCTGTAGGGCTTAACATCAACAAAAACAGCAGGAGACAATGACACCAATGTGTCTCCATATTGAACAAGTATCTCAAGGAGTTTCTGCACTCCTTTTTTCTGTAAAAATAGAAAGTACTTTTTCTGTGTGAGGAAAAAAAAGAACTTATATAATTCATATGATGTCTGCAGTGACTTTAACATAAAATAGTTGGTTCTATAATAGATATTTACATAATTATAAAAATATTAATTGAAACATATTAAAATGGTTGCCAAGATGAATTTTTCCCTTAACTCTTTGAATGCAGATTTCAAATTGATAGACAAAATCATATGACAAATATACTTGTTGCACATGGCTGCATCATTTGGGTTGCACCCTTAAATTACTCAAGTAGAACACATACATTTAAAGTTGTTCGACAAGTTAAATTTAATTTTATTTTTTTAAAAATTAGAAAAGTATGGGTTTATATACTACATTTGTAAATATGTTGAATTTGCTGATTACTTATAATTATATTTGTAATTTTGTTTTAAAATTTATTAATATTTACTGATGACAACAAATAGTACAATTTTCTGATATTTTATAAATCATGAAACAATATTTATCAATAGTAGTCGTAAAAATAAAAGAAAATTGTTAGATGATGTTTATTTATATATATAAAGTTATACAATAAAAATATAATGACAAAGCATCCAGATTCTTATTAAAATAAAGATTTCTTGTGGCCTTTCTAAACTAAAAAATGAGAAATGTTCATTCATTTTTTTTATGAATTTCTATAAAATATATATACTTATTATTTGATAGTGATACTTAAAATGTTTAGTAAAATATAAATTTGTAAACAAATAATTTGGAGAAAAATGCCTGTGCAGTGGTTGAGCAAAAACAAATACAGACATGCATTTTCTGCTTAATGGACAGTTTGCACATCTATTTGCATTCTCATAATATCTGTAAAAATGACCAAAAAAAATACTTATTACTCACCGTTTGAAGAACAATTCTTTGCGAAATTAATACAGAATACCGGAGACAATAGAAAAAGATCCTTTCTGTAGTCAGATCCCTCTTTGCTAAGTTGTGGGACCTTTACCACACCTCCAAATTCGTCTGTCACAGGTAGCATATACAGTTTTACTACGGCTCGATTGGAAAACTCCCGTAAGGTTGCTAATGTTGTGGGATCTTTTAATAGAACCATAGTTGTAGAACCGGTTTTGCAAGTGTCATTCATTCATTTGAAGAAATCGCCATGTGAGAGTGTAAAAATATCAACCAATGAAAAATTGTCGCAACCGAATCGGGTGTTTCCGTTGAGGTCTTACAAATCACCACAAAGAACGATAACACCTAAAATGAAACAGCTGGGCAGTTTCCCCGGGGGCAGTTTATGCGTTTTAGAAAGGACTATTCCATAGACAAAACAGAACAACTATTCATTTTAACAGAGACAGCCTAAAAATAATAGATACAAACCAAATATAGCAGAATATTCAATATCCGAAGTAAAGAATTATAAGATGTTTGGAAAAAACTTGGATAAAGCTAATGGGAGAGGACTATTATTGTACATAAATGAAGAATTAAATGGTAATCAAGTAGAAATGGACACAAGTTTTGAGGAAAATCTGTTTGCACAGATTAAACTGAATAATATGGACAAATTATTGGTTGGTATCATATATAGATCACCGTCAGAAAGGTCACAAGAACATGGTATAACTAAGAGATCTATTAAGAGAAGCTAGTAATAAGGGATTCACCCACCTACTAATGATGGGAGACTTTAATTACCCAGAGATAGACTGGGAAATTATAATTCTAAAGGGGAAAATACTGACAGCCCAGAGTATAAATTTGTGGAAACAGTCCAGGATTGTTTTTTATTCCAACATGTTAAGAAACCAACTAGATGGAGAGGAACACAAACACCAAATATCTTAGATCTGATTTTTACAAATGAAGAAAATATGATAAGTAATATTGAGTACTTTAGTCCACTGGGCAAGAGTGATCACTGTGTCCTGTCCTTTGAATTTAACTGTTATATAAATATAAAACTAACGAGAAGAAATACCAAGCTCTACAGTAAAGGTAAATACCATGAATTCAGAAGAAGCCTAGACGAGATTGATTGGAAATCTGTATTAAGTGATAAAAATTAAGTCGATGAAAACTGGACCAAATTTAAAGAAATAATAAAAAATAATGAAGACAAATATATACCAAAAAGAAAGATTAAACAGTTTGGTAAAGGGAATACATTCCCCATGGACGAAAAGACAAGAGAAAAAATAAGAGAGATAAAATAGATCATCTAAAAAGGCAGTAAGCAGTCGAGACCCAGATATTAGGAAACAATATAATAAGGTACGAAATCAAGAAAAGAGTAATGTAAATAAATTAAAAAAGAAATACGAAAAAGACTTGGCACAAAGAGCAAAGGAAAACCCCAAAGCGATATGGAAATATATTAAATCAAAAACCAAAACAAGAGAAGGTATTGGAGACCTACATACCATAACGACTAATACAAAATCACCAAAAACAGATAATGACGAGGAGAAGGCAAATAATCTGTCTACATATTTTTCAAGCGTGTTTACCCGGGAACCAACAGATATTATACCAGAACTCAAATTAGACCAAAATATGAATACAATAATGGACCTGCAAATAACAGAAGAAATATCCTGAAATTACTAAATTCACTTAAAATAGACAAGTCACCGGACCAGATGAATTACATCCAAGAGTACTAAAAGAAATATCCAGCTCCATAACTGAACCATTAAATATTATCTTTAACCAATCTTTTAAAGAAGGCAAATTACCCGAAGAATGGAAAACTGCAATACAGTAAGTGCAATATTTAAAAAAGGTAACAAGTCATTGGCTAGTAATTACAGACCAGTTAGCCTAACATCAGTAGTATTTAAAACCATGGAGAAGATGATTAGAGAAACAAGCAGTATGGATTCATAACTGGCCGCTCAACTACATTGCTACTATTAGAGGTATTAGACACATGGACTGAAGCACTTGACAAGGGATTGTATATAGACTGTATATATATATATATATGGACTTTCAGAGGCTTTTGACAAAGTTCCACACCAACGACTTTTGGCAAAAATGCAAAGCTATGGCATAAAAGGCTCTACATTAAACTGGGTAAAGGATTTTTTAAACAAAAGACTACAGAAAGTGGTAGTAAATGGGACTGGATCGAAATGGGAGGAAGTTACATCTGGTATACCACATGCAGGGTTCAGTTCTTGGTCCAATTCTCTTTGTGATATATATCAACGATCTTCCAGAAACAGTTAAATCAGACTCCTATCTCTTTGAAGACGACACTAAGATTTTTAGAATAATTATGAATGAAAGAGATCACATGATACTGCAAGAGGATCCGAGGAAGCTAGAACAATGGAGCGATAAGTGGCTATCAAAATTCCATCCTGAGAAATGCAAACATATGAAAATTAGTAAGAAAAGCAATACATAGAATTATACATATAAACTCACCGGCCAAGATATTGAAAAAGTAAATCAGGAGAAGGATGTAGGTGTTATTATCGACACAGAATTATCGTTTGAAAACCACCTGTGCGAGAAAGTAAATAAAGCTACTGCAATATTTGCTGCCATGAGAAGGACTTTTAGACATTTGGATAATAAATCCTTCATAGTAATATATAAAACTCTAGTCAGAACTCACTTAGATTATGCTGTCTGGTCACCCTATAAAATGAAACATGTTGAAAAACTAGAAAGTGTACAAAAAAGTGTAACAAGGCAATTACCTGGTATGAAAAATTTGACATATCCTGAACGATTGAGAAAACTAGCTTTACCAACACTAACATTTAGAAGAATAAGAGGGGATATGATCGAGGTTTACAAGATAATAAATGGGTGCTATGACAGAGGTGCGTGCAGATTTTTAAGCAAATGAATGAAACTGGACTAAGAGTTAGTACTAGATTTAATTCGAAGAAAATAGTCCATCAAAGAGCAAACTTAAATATAAGAAAGTTTTCATTTACGGTGAGGGTGGCAAGAACGTGGAATAAACTACCTGACACAGTAATAAACGCTCCTACACTAAATGCGTTCAAAAACAGACTAGACAAATACTGGAAGAACCAAGAACTATACTATGACAATTACAAATCTTTGATTCATAGTGACTGTCACGTGGCAAATGAAAACGAAGATTTACAAATAGCAGAGTCTGGCGAAGAGAACCCATAGGTCCTGTGCTGGAAAATTACCATAAGTAACCATAAGTAAGTAATATAATTAATATGTCTCTGATTTTAATGATCGTAACATCTGAAAGGCAAAACAGTGTAAAGGTTAATCCCAAAAACATTCCATCGGACCAGAAGGAAAAATTAGGCATTAAAACAAGACCACCCGGCAAGTTGTTTATATCCAAAAAGAAATTAAAAGCCACAATTTTTGTAATTAGGGGTACATTTTCTTTGCATCCACAAACTCTAAAAAGAATGTGAATTTCATAACGTTAAGCTGACTGTGCAGAATATCAGTTCTGCTTTCTTTTATACAAAAATATAGAGCCGTAAGTTGGGCCTATTGTGTCTTGGTGTGCAATATAAGCTCGATATGACATGACAGGTCAAGCCAATTTTGAAGGGAGAACACAGGAGGACTGAAAAAACTAGCATTTTTAGAAGTTAGTCGGGAGGGGTTGTACTGAAAGTGATTTATCCTATGGCAGAGGCAGGGACTAATATTAGTCCCTATGGGAGGGTATGAATGCCCTTTATCGTTAACCGTAAAACGCCTCTTTTCAACTATCGTCAACGTCAAAAGGGTAAAATTTTTACCGTTAATCGTCAAAAATATATTAACGTGATTCGTGAAATTACTTGAATTTCGTAGCGTTATCGTGAATTGGATAAAAAAAATATCGTCATTCGTCAAAACATATATTTGAAGAAATATCTGTCAAATTTATTGTGAGGGCATAAATCATTTACCGTGGACGTAATTTGGCGTAATTTTTTACCGTTAACCGTCGTAAGGGTACCCCATTCCTACCCTCCTATAGGACTGTTTACACTATGGCTTGACAAACTTTGTCAGAGAATCCGGTGCCCTAACAGCCTAAAGAGTCAGGCTCAGTATGTCCCATTTTCAACACACGAATGTTAGCAAAAAGTTCAAAGTCTGCAATTCTCAGTCTGAAATTCTTGCTAGCCTGCAACGACCCCCACCCTTTACAATTCATTCTAGCCCAATTCTAAGGTGTCGGTATTCTTCTTTGGGAATGCAATGTTTTAAAACGTAAATTGTAACTTAGGGACCGACCAGTAACCTGAAGGGGGGGGGTTATGTTTTTTTTTTCTGGACAAAAATTTTATTTCGCGCGTCGCGCGAAACAAATTATTTAATTTTTGCACGTGTATCAACAAAATATTTTTTTTTCAAAATTAACATTATTTTTTGGGGCAGAAAGCCTCCTTCAGAAAATTTTTTTCATCATTTTGGCAGCCAAAATATTTTTTTCACATAAAATCAGATCCAAAATAATTTTTTAAGAAAAAAACCATAGCCCCCCCCCCTTCAAGTTAAATGGTCGGTCCCTTAATTTTGTTTTTATGGACCAGGAAAAAGGGGCTATGTTACAATTTTTTTCTTTGCACTCAGTGATAAGATAATTGCATAATTTGGGTCACATTTTGTCATCCCTGTTTTACGGAAATCATCACAAGGCTAATTGATATAAGTTTTCTACAGGTAAAGCCTTATCACCAGTTTATAAGGCTTATTTGAATTCGTTTCCTAATCAATACAGGTATTCTGAAGATATAAGTCCAAACGTCAACAGTTTTGTCATCCACATTTTATGTACTGATAAAATATTACATGTACTAGAGGATGTAAAAAATGAATGAAGATAACATTTTTCCGGTATCATATCCTCTACAACCCTAACAAGAAAAGCGGAAACAATGAGACTGGAGTACACAACAGTTATACTGGTGTTAATTTGTTTAAAACTTTTAATCAAAGGTAAGTTAGAATCACGAAATATAATATTGTAACAAGAGGGGATCAGTGATCGACCAGGACTTGTAGTGGCCAGTAGACTTACGCCTGAGATTCGAATACACAATACCTGCTGTCAGTTCGTGGCTGAACACGCAATCCCAAACAGTTCAACATTTATTTACAAAATGTACATCAAAAGCCAATTAGAAATTAACAGAAACAGCCATTTAATTTAAATAAAAATTGTAATTCGCGTTGTGTTTTAGACAAGCAGTTCAAATAGTGCCAAACATAGTTGCATTTTGCCAAAAGTACTCGGGTGGTCGCGATTGCGGTGCTGCGATACAGACTATTTCTGACTGCATATGGAATAGAAGTAGAGTAATAGTTTCTCTGGCTCATAGGATGCAGAGCTATTGTAGCTTTGGCCTAAGATGACTATAGAATTGATTCGTTTCACCGGTTTGTTTTGGCATACGGGTATACCTGCGATTATCAAACAATTTTTTAAAATTAAATATATTAAGATTCAATTAATTTTCTTTAAAAGGGTAAACAAAAAAGATCCAGCTTTCAACTTTCAAGACATAAAATAGATGAAATAAAATTCAAACATATTAAATGTTAAATTAACATATTAACTGTTATTTTAAAATAATATATTCATATGAAAGGTAAAATAATTGTCAAATAATTGGAACAAGTCCATTTAAAGGGAGATAATCATATGCACATCGATCACAATGTATAGTATTTGTTTCTTCGGTCCTGTGGCAGATGAAAAACACCTGAATATGAAAATGGAATTGCATAACATACCAATATTAAGCTGGGTAATGTTTAGGTACAGTAAATGTTCTAATATCAAAAACCGTACCTATCAATATCCTGAACCGAGACAAACCGTTATCCAAAGTTACTTAAAATAAGAAATTTATTTACATTTTTCTCGACCGGGCTAAACAATATCCACCCGGACTAACCCAATTATATGCGAATTCTTCTTACCTAAACTGTTTTTCGGGAACTCAGCTTAATAGGAGACCATATCACCCCAAGCGCATACACAAACACACACAAAGAATGTTAGAACCGACTCTAAAACGAACAATCCAAGGACAATGGCAACATCGGAAAAATATAGAAGCAAAGACATACCATGAGCACAGCATGGAAAAGAAAAATGAACACAAACACATATATAATAAACTGCTGCGCCAAGAGCGCATGATACGCCCGTCCACAGTCAACTCAAACTTTATGGCATTGTTGGACAACAGCAAAATTTTGAATGAAAAAAAATCATACAGTATATGTGCCTTACCAAAATGTAACTATTTTACAAATATCAAATTAGCATGATAAGTTAATGCATAGAAAGGGCGAAAAAATGAATTTTTCAAAGAAAAGGGTATTAAGCCCAGGGCCCAGAAACACAATTTGTAACCATTAATTAATAACTGTATGCCATAAATCAAATCAACATGTTCACACATTGTAAAGAAAAGGTGGAGATATTGACGGTTTTTTTTATTTACTAAGGGTCGTAACTCTGTATAAAATCATCCAATCAGAGCCAAACTATAACTTGATCTGTATCAACTAGATACACTCATATACCAAATATCAAATTAATATGTCAAGCGATTACAGAAAAAAAAATCCGGAAACCTATATTTTTCTAAATTTCTTTAAGTCCAAGGTCTATAACTCTGTACAAAATCATCCAATCAGAACCAAACTATATCTTGATCTGTATTATACCTAGATACATTCATATACCAAATATCAAATCAATATGTCAAGCGGCTACAGAAAAAACACCAGAAACCTATATTTTTCAGAATATCTAAGTCCAAGGGCCATAACTCTGTACAAAATCAACCGACCGGAACCAAATTCGAACTTGATCTGTGTCTCTTGTAGCTACACAACCCCATGACAGTTATTGTAATTTGGGCTGCGGTGTTGTTTAATATATACTTATTTTTATGTAATATACTTTAAGTCTCGGTATATACATATAATCCCAGAAAGACTGTCTTGAGTTACCCGGGTTCCATCAATATACATTTTTTGATAGATGATGGTAAATATTATAAAGCTAATAGTATTAAAGTGCTTATATTTTTTTTAGTTCAATCTGTTTGATTTTGCTCAAACTAGTATGTATGTTTGTATGTATGTTTATAATCATGTGTGTTTTGTGTCATTGCCCCCCTGTGGGTCCACGATTGGTGTAAGAAAATATTTGATTTGATTTGATTTGATTTGTATCTCACCTTGATACACTCATATACCAAATATCAAATCAATATATCAAGAGGTTACAAAAAAGAGTCCGGAAAGCAAAAAGTAAACGGACGGACGGAGGGTATACAATTATACGCCTGTCTTCCAACGGGTGTATAAATATGAAAAACAAGGAGATACCAACCGTGTTGAACATGTCAACTCCGGTAGTAAAGACTAGTCCGGTAGAGGAATAACAAACATTAATGGCAAGCAGAAAGATCTGTTTTCATCTGGGAAACAGATATCCCATAGTGAAGGGGTGGTCAGGAGTGTCTTTTTCCTTTCTCCCACCCCATTGCTCCTTTCTCCTCTACCCTCTATCCTTTCTCCCGTCCCCCTTTTCCTGTGTCCCCACCCCTCTGTCCCGGTCTCTCTATCACTTCCTTCTCTCCTTTCTCCCTTTCGCCTTTCTCCTCGTCTCCCTTAACCCTTTCCGCCCCCTCATAGCGGTCCACAAGATCGTGATGTCGACCGTAAAACTTCTGTAAGTGATGACTTTAAGTAATTGGTAACATACCCTTTTTTAGCTCACCTGGCTATAGCAAGGGTGAGCTTGCCATCACTCGGCGTTCGTCGTCCGTCGTCCGTCCGTGGTAATTTTTATTCAAAAATCTTCTCCGCCGAAACTACTGGGCCAATTTTAACAAATCTTGGCCTGGATCATCACCAGGGTATGTAAGTTTAACAATTGAATCAGAGGATTCTGAAAACCAAACAACATGGCCGCTGTTACTAAAAGTAGAACATATGGGTAAATTACTGTTTTTTGGCAAATAACTCAAAAACCGTTGCAGATTTAAAAAAAAATCTTAGGAGTAAAAATTATCAACATGGCAAGATCTACCAATCGTGCAATTTTAAAGAAAATCTGACGACCCAATTAAGAGTTATTGCTATTTTCCGTAAGATTTTAAAATTTTTGATCTATTTTATTAAAAAAAAACTATAACAGATAGAGGTGAAATTTGATTGCAAAAATGTTTAGCATATCAAGATCTACATACATGCCAATTTTGAAGAAAATCCAAATACACATATAGGAGTTATTGCCCTTTATTGGTCAAATTTTTCGATATCTTATATATTTTGTCTTATATTTCCAAATCAGTTTGAGATAGAGGCTAAGCTTAAGTTGTAAAAATGTTCAGCATGTCAAGATCTACCCACATGTCTACTTTGAAGAAAATTCAAATACCCATAAAAGATTTATTGCCCTTTATTGGTCAAATTTTTCGTGATTTTTTAAAATTTTATCACGTATTTCAAAAACAGTTTAAAAAAAGCGAGGGTTGTTTAGTGATAGAATATCATCTATGTAACGGAAGCTGAAATTAAAAGACTGAGCCAGTTTTTCGGAATTCTATGTAGCAACTGAACTTAAAATGTTTGTATAGTTTAGGACAAACATTTTCATCAATTGGATTTCAAAAATATTTGATTCCAATTTTGCTAAATTTCCTGAAAGTCTCAAAGACCACTTATTTTTTGGAATTCTACCTAGCAACCATATATCCTAGAATTCTTTTAGTAACAATAATGATATCAATAGATATATTTAAAAAATAATAATTTAAAAAAACTATGCCCAGGGTGTATAAGAACTGTTTTCTGTATCAAATAGGGAGTGCGGGGATAGCTGTCGTTTCCGACAACATCTAGTTAATAATTAAAACAGCTTCAGTAATTGTGGTTGTATTTGAAAGAAATTTGCTTCTAACTATAATTTAGTAAAATTTGTTCCATTTAAGTTGAGAAGACATATTTGGATAAACCATTGGTCCGACAGTTTACAGTCCGACAACCCATCGGTCCGACATTTTTTAATTCCGACAGTCCGTTCATCGGCAGTTCAAGGATTCGAAAAGGGTGAGTTTTAATGAGGTTCCAGAACAAGAGGCTCTCAATAGCCTGTATCGCTCACCTGGCCATTGATTAACATAGACATTTTATGTGAAAGAGCCCACACACACACACA
>MJUU01021468.1:4120-24110 GCA_002080025.1 Modiolus philippinarum
TTTTTCAGAGTGAGGATTTTGCTTTTGCCAAATTTTCCCTCCACTTCCACCACCTCCAAGATCTTATAAAACACATCGGTGGGCAAGTCCCTCCATCTGAGGACTTCCTGATTCTGCTCCTGCAGCTTCTTCCGAAGGGCGTCCTCGCTGGCGAATCCATTGTCGAAAGACATAATTCTTGTATTTACCCTATGCTCAATAGGGATGCCGTCCGTTTGCATTTTGCCCTCAGGGTAGCGATTTTTATGCAGGATTTTGCATGGTGGGGCAGAACTGTCTTTATGACACTACTTTAATCAGTAACGCAGTAGAAATTTTAATCATACACGGGTATTGTATGAACATTTCTAAATTTTAATGTTATGGAGACAAAAACACGTTCAAAATGCGTTACAATTTATAATTCCTGTTTTCTGTTTTCTTTCAGTTTTACAACGTTTTGGCTTATGGCCTTTCAGATGCTTTGATTTGACTTACTTACTATACCATTCAATCATTCATTTTTGCAAACATTGAATAGTTTGCTGGCAGAATGTGATGAATGAATCAACAAGGAGAACCACTGCTACTTCTACGTGTTGGGTTCTAAATCCAACGTTGTAATTTTACAGTTTGACAACTAAGAAAGTGTTTCCGATACAGTAGCTGCCTACTTGTCAACTGGCAATCTGGCTGTCAGTCTATTGGTTTCTGCCACGACTAACTGAAGTCACAAAACAGGACATCAATAACAAGATTGATTGATTGATTAGTTAGAGTTTAACGTCCAGTGAGCAATATTTCAGCTATATCAGGACGAGAACAAGTTAATCAATTCAAAACAAATTGTAAGTAAAAGAAGAAAGAAATAAAGGTGGAAGGGACAACCGGGGCAACGACTTTTGATTGCCACTGGAAAAGGGGAGAAATGGGTAGGGGCAGGAAATTTAGCCTTCTATACGACACCCAGTACGTCTGCTCTCTTTAGAGAAATATAGAAGGGGTCTTTATACTACATGGAGCGTGGCGTTTCTCCACACAGTTTGGCTACAATGGTTCGCGGTCAGGCTTTCCGTATTATGACCTGACTACCCCGCAAAGACAGGGCATTCCCCTATCCACCACCTGGGGACGCGCCCGGCAGCTCTGTAGCCAAAGCCCCTGAAAACCTATTCAGGTGCCGGGCATCAATAACAAGACTAAACATAAATACTTCTTTAGACAAGTTAAAAGTCCAAATCAATGAGCAAAAATCCCATCAATAAAAATTCACAAATTCAATCAAAGAAACTATTCAACATTCTGAATATACCAATATAACACTCTATGAATACAAGCATATACTCAATGTCAAAAATCAACAAATCTAACTATAAGTTGAACCATAATAAGATTAAGTGTCATTGAGAAGCAGAGTAGATACTACTCAGACTCGAATGACAAAACCACTTCAACCCAAATCATATCAAAAACTAAATAGAACCAAATACAAATGATAAACAAAACAAATAGAAACAATTAATAGAAACTAACCAGCTAAAGTAAAATCAAGTTTACAAGACTCTCACAACTCATTTACACAATGAATACAGGAACAAACTGGTATTCCTGGATTTAAATTCTGTTCAGAAGATACACACTTTTCACATTACTTTGAGAGACTTTGTCCTTTACTTGAACTACATGTGTACTCATTCCCACTGTATCAGAACATTTAACTGCCTTGAAGGAACATTTGGCTCTTATATTACAACATCCGGACATTTAAAACATTTCATTGGTTTAACCTTTCTATAAACTAATCATTTGAAAAAGTTAACAATCTTGTCAAATCCAGAATTCAAACAGTTGATTGTACCGCTATCTCCAATTGAAACTTCTGAATCACTACTTTAAAAATCTGATAAAACAATTTTCATTAGGTAGACAAATAGCGTCGTCCAAACTCTTTTGGGTGTGAATAGGTGAATAAATCTAGACATGTCCTTGTACAACTTGTTTAAAAAATATGCCAACAAAGTAAGACTGAATATCATTTATATGATCAGGATGTGTACGGTGACACAAAAGTTTGAAGAGATGTCCAAAATCACTCATTGGCTCACCGGACGTAACACTACAACTTGTTAACTGAAATTTGTGGAATGCCAACCTCTCCTTTGGATTGAACCTTTGCAAAAGCAACTTCTTCTAATAACCATATGTTCCCTCAAGTTGAGAAGATATAAGAAGACGCAGAACTGTTTGAGCTTCTATAAGTAGACTAATAACTAATTGACAAGCCATGTCAGATACAGACCAATATTTCCATTTACTAACTGCCTCAAACTGGACTAAGAAGCCTTCAACATCGTTATCAACACTAACATAGGTGCAAAGTTTCTGTTTAAACCTAATCATCTTTTATAAATAACAAAATACCGAAGTTACTGTTAATTATAAATAATGACAACAAGAACACAAAATAAAATGAGCACAAGATGATCAAGCCAATACTGAGAGAAGAGATATCCTGGTCACGGCACCATTTTGTAACAGGAAGGGATCAGTGATCGACCAGATTTGACCTCCTTGACTAAAAGTCCATTTCTGTCAGGGTAGATGATTATATCCATCACACTATCAGTAGACACTGGAACTCTTATTTGTAGATTATCGTGAAACATATCTTATGACAAAGTTATATCTTTGTAATAGGAAAATAACAATTCTGCCGCACCTACCCTTTTTCAAGGGGAAATCTTGCACATAGGACCCCCAACCCCGAAGGTCAAAATGCAAACGGACGGTATTCCTATTGAGCATAGGGTAAATACAAGAAATATGACTTTCGTACACAATGGATTCGTTGACGACTTCATCGGCGAAGGAGCGGGGAGCGAGGCGTAGCCGAGCGAGGCGCGATTGGAAGAACCCTCTCTACGGCGCATGCACATCAATTCTTCACTAATTGGGGTAGAAGGATGACAAAGCTGATCCTTCTCATAGTAATAATATTTCAGGCAGACTGCAGGAGCACCATCTTCACCTGCCAGCTGGGACCTAAAGGTTTTGGCTAATCGCACGGTATCTCGATGCTTCTTTTCTTTCTTGTCGACTCGGCGTGAGATCAAGGACAGGACCATATTTCCCGTAGTACATAAGCAGGCGAGGGAACCCAGGGAATGCATGCCACAGCACCCACACCGGTGAGAGCAGGCCCCATCATACCACTGGTCAGCAATAGACTGCCCACGGAATACGCACCTAGGGCAATGGAGACGACCTTATCCAGTCGGTTATAGATAAATAAATAAATAAATAACTAAATAACTTTATTTAGATATAGTAACTTATTTGTATTCAACCAATTTTCAATAAGGCTCTCTTTATAACAAACAGAAATACATACATATAGATATCAGCAAATATAAAGAAAACAATAACATATCAATATACAAGTAACATACACAATCATTAGCTTAATTGCAAAAATAATACAATCTATTAGAAATTTAACAGTTTATAAACATTTTTGAATTCATGAACAGTTTTCGAGTTTTTGATAGCATTCGGTTGAGAGTTCCATACTTTTGGTCCGCTACAAAGATCTTAAACGCATGCTCATATCTCTGGATTTCTGCGATGAGCTCCTCTTCCATGCAAGCGATATGACTGGCATCTACTTCGTCCAATTATTTATAGGACCATGCCTAGCAGGGGGATACTCTTGAAGGGGCTATTGGGGCCAAGGATCAATTCACTACCATCGTATAGCCGACTTCCACTCTTCAAGTACAATCCATCACCGTAAATATTGGGCAAGTACCTGGGCTAAGATGCAGACCACGATCCTAGGGTTTCGCGCAGCATACTTTACCACCCTTCTTGAGATATAATCCGGATCCCACGGCTTTTTGGATGGCTCCACTACCCAAACCGCTCAAGGCACCCACATCCAAAGCAGGCAGTAGGGTCTTGGCTAGCAATAAGTAGCGCAGCAGAGGCGAGACCTGCAAGCATTGGGAGAAATCCACCTTCCTTTACGTTATACTTCAACTGCTTCGGGCTCATCTCCAAGGCAATACCACACTTACCACTCTGCAAAAGCTTGGTGATGCGCTGAATTTGCCGTTGAGTGAGGAAATCTTATGCCCACCAGAAAGGTTAGCATGCAGCAGTCGGACGCTTTGCCGCACGCTGGATCTTCTCTGCCTGACCCTTCGTCAAGTTGAGATCGTACTCTTGATAATCCATTTATTTATACCTCACACAGATGGAAGCGGATGGTGAGATTCTTCCCTCGCAGATCGATGGGGCTACCGT
Source organism: Modiolus philippinarum (assembly GCA_002080025.1). NCBI lineage: Eukaryota > Metazoa > Mollusca > Bivalvia > Mytilida > Modiolidae > Modiolus > Modiolus philippinarum. The sequence goes on from MJUU01021468.1 coordinate 8,405, forward strand.
CTTGATCGGTCAGGTAGGTTTGCATGTGGTTGATGGTCTTCAGGGTCACGGGTAAGTAGATTAGTAGATTAGATTCTTAGGGGTCTGGATGATCTTCATGCCCGGATCGACCCGGAGAAAGAAACTATAGATGGTGGACGTAACTGCCGTGGATGATATCACTATTCACGAGGATGCTATTGATGCTGATGATATCGACGATATGCCTACCCTCCACGTATCCATTCGTTCTCCGGTCGTAGATATACGTTCGGCGATCGAATCAAGCACCGTATTCAGGCTATTGGGCACATCGAAATCCACTTGGTAGCTTCTGGCGAGAGTGAGCGTTGCTCTCAGAGTCGCGCGGTTGGCATCGAGAAGGATCTTAGCCTTGTGTTTGCTGAGCTGCATTTGCCGCTGAATCTCATCGTTTATATCGTTGATGCCGTAGGAGCCGGTGCTCAGGGCGATGGGAAACCAGTGGGCACCTTCGTCTGGGGAGTAGCGGAAGGAATTATTTCCGGCATGGATATTAGGGATGTAGTAGTTCGTCTCCAAATTAACGAGGGCCATCTCGTAAGATTTCTCCTAACGCAGTCGGAGGGATGGGTTGAAGCGGGTCAACATCTGACTATCGTCCCCAGAAACGATGAATGAGAACCCATGCTTGGTTTCGGTGCTGGTGGCGATTTTCCACAAAAGTGAAGCGTCCATTTATTTACAGGTGGCGACGTAGAAAGTGGATACCAGTCTCTGCTTCCATTCTTCCAGGCCGTCGTAGTGCTTCTGGATGTTTTTGGCATTCACCAAGATGTCGGAGACTTCGGCGGGTTGGATGGCAAACATTAGTTGAATATGAATTTTGTCAATTTATTTACTGCAGAGTTCAGCTGCAGTCTAAAATACGACGCTCATCTTCTGGACATCGGATTCGAATTGGAGGATGCGATCCGTAGGCTTGGGTATTGGTGGCGATGTTGCGATCGAATCTTACCTTGATATAGACGTCGATCGTTGAGTCCTTGAGGCGCTTGCTCTGCTTGGAGAGGTCGTATACGAAGAGGGGATGGAAATCCGTAAAGTCGACAGGGTTGGTGCCTAGGTTGCTCACCAGGTGATCCATATTGAAGAATTTCCAGCGGAAATCGGCTGCCTCCTTATAGAACCTGGATATCTTCTGATTCGTGAAGGAGGCACGACAACCCACGGCGGGATATCTCTTTGAATTAAAAGTGATCCAGATATCATTCACGCGGCAGTGATCGAAGATGGCGGGGTTGGCTTCTTGATCGCTACTCTTATCGGTCTGGAAGGCGATGATCACCAATGGGGTCTTCCGGGGCTGCTTCGGGTGGAGAGGCGCCAGATGAATTCATTGCTTTCGGGGACGCAGATCGAATCGCACTGCCTCATGCGGAAGCCGATATCTAGCGTCACCTTGCTCTCGATGGTCTTATAGACCCGCAGCTTCTGGTCATCGGAGGGCATCACGTGGGGGATGAACCAGGGGAGATTGCTGAGGACGATCTTTCCAGGATCGTTGATATTGGCAGTATCTCTAAAGATGGTGTCATTATCCGATGCGCGGACGAGAGTGAGCTCATGCTTGAATCCGTAGACCAGCTTTTCGTAGTCCTTGGCAAAACCGAAGGTATGCTTCAAGGGGATGGTGAAGGAGAAGGATCCCTTATTGGTGGGCTTGGCGATGACGTATGCCTTGCACGCGGCAAATCCTAGATTCTCGGAGGCGGCGTCTGCGGAGGTATCCTTGACCCATAGCTGGTTGAGGCCTTGGGACTTGGAGAAATCGGCGGGATACATGAGAAGGCCCAGCATGGTGGTGGCCATCCCCGGATCATTCAAATGCTCGATCTTCTGCCCGGATAGCTTGTAGCTGATGGATTTGAAGAGGAACATTATTGCATTATCAATGAGGGAGATGAGGCCGTCCCATCATTTTTCTGGAGCCTCCCTTCCAGCAAGAGGTAGCTCTGGGATGGATGGAGGAAGAGATCCTGAGACTCGATGCTGAGGCGGAACTCGGTGCCGGATCTATTCAGCTGCGTCCCGGTGATGGGGTGGTATTCGATGAATTCGTACTCCAGGATGCTTTCGACGAAAGTCAGTCCTACGGTGATAGTAAGCATGTCATCCATCTTATATTTATTTATAGCGTTGGACGAAGTCGTGGATGGTTGTAATGCCACCACCCGAGATGAGATTATTGATGGGGACCTGCTGCTGAGGGGGTTCTCTTGGTCTTGGCTGCGGGTGGATTGGGGGCCCCTTTTTTCGGGTCACTCGATGAACGACATGGTCTACGGCCTTAATCGCTCCTTTCTCCAAACCCTTGATGGCTACATTGGAAGCGGCGCTCACGGCCTTGCATCCCAACGTTTTTGCGGCGGAAGAGGTGAATATTCGTCCGGCCAGACTGGCGATGGTATCGAATAATCCTCGTCCACCGACCGGCGATAACCGTGATTCACTACTAAAGCATCGTAAATTTATTTAGAGGAGCTTTCGATGCAGCTTTTTGTACTCCTCCCTGCTGATATGGTTGGATTTCCTCATTGCGTCGAGGATGGCCACTATTTCGTTGCGCACCCCATTATTCCCAGCCTGGTAGGCGGCGGCGCAAAGATCGAGACGATCCAGAAACTGGTCGAAGCATTTGGGAAGAAAGACGGTCCGGACCCCACTCCCATACTTATCTTGCTTATAGAGGTACGAGACGATCTCCTTCCGCTTCTTGCTTTTGCTAGCCTTGGGGTTCTGCGAGAGTGCAGAATTGCCTTGGTACATGGCACTCGATGCTCGTAGGATATCGCCATACGTATTCAGCCCGTCCACCTCGAAATTTCCGGGATGCTTCATGACCATGAGCTCCTATAGGCCTGGGGTACCCCTATAGCACTCGCCGTCGACGATGATATCGTCACCGTTGAAAGTGACGGGGAGATTTCCCAATCATGACGGCACCGTCTTCCACTCGCAATTCAAAGGTATGATCTGCTTTGGGAGTCATACTGAGCTGAAGATAAGGGGCTGCTCGCGGACCGAGGTTGGTAGTCAGTGCTTGCTCGATGGGTAGTAGGTCGTCGTCGTTGTCCTCGGTGGCAGGAGGAAGGGCAGGCACGGGGGCGGGTAGGGCGAGATCATCGATCTTTTTGGTGATCTGGAAAGCGTTCTCCTTTTACGTCTCGACCACGGGCTTGAATATCTTGAAAGGGTCACGACTGAGTCAGATCTTATCCAGACGACGCTGCATATCGTTAGCCTGGGTACTACGCTTGGTCTCCTGCAGCTCCCTAGCAAGCGCCTCGCGCTGCTGAGGATCGGTGATCTTGATGAACGTCATTTTATTTATTGCATCATGAACGCCCCTAAGCGATGGAATGAATGCCCCTAAGCGATGGGATGAACGCCCCTAAGTGATGGGACGAAGGCCCCTCAGCGATAGGACGAACGCCCCTAAGCGATGGGATGAACGTCCCTAAGCGTCTATGCATTTGGGAGAGCAAAAGACTTCCCTCCGATTTTATTATCGTACTCCCCCATTATCAGGACTTTTACGCCCGACCATAGAGTGGTGAATTTGGGCATGGCAATAATCTCTTCGCGGATACGGTCCAAAGCCTTACCGCGAGCGATCGGAGCTCCACACCGGCAGCATGCCTTAAGAAGTGGCCAAGAATGCCTCTTGCATTTATCGTTTGGCGATATAAAGGGTACGTGCACTGGTGGCCCCGAACCGTCTTGGTGCAGCACTGGGGTCCGGGCGGCGGCCGAGGTTTCCGGTGGGAATAGGAATTATAGGACCTTCCCTCGAAATCCTGCTCATCGATGCGGAGAGCATACTTCTCGGCGCCGCATCTTCCGCATCTATATCCTGGATCCATGCCGTTAATAAGCACTCGCTCCCACTGGTGCTCGCATTCAGGGGTCTTGGGAGAAAAAATTCCTGCAAATGATTCATTCTTTATCTTATACTCGATAGAACTCATCCAGATTGCATCGATACTTTCTAGCCGTCTTCGGGCTCGTGAGATCGATGGTCATGAATCCGTGAGGCTTGGCCAAAGAGCGGTTGCATAGGGTATCGAACTGAGCCGGGATGAGATCACTGCAATGGTCCCGGCGGATATAATCGCGATTCTTGGCATCCTGCTCGAAGAGTAAGATGAAGCTGGCATTCTCCCAGATCGATTGCCGCGGGAGATTGAAGTAATTTTGGCAGAGGTAGAAGCAATCCACGTTATTATGGCGCCCGCGCACGTAGTAATCTTCGAACTTGCTCTGCTTGCTGAGCATCAAATCGTCGAAGACCATGGGATTCTTGCGAGAGGGGTCGAGGTCGCGGGGGTCGCACGTCGCTTACCTGCTCTAAGAAGAAGAGCTCGATATCACTTGGTTTTGGCGGTGGCTTCATCGCGTCAACAACGTCCATCAAAGAGTGCAGATAGCGATCCTTGATGGAAAGAAGCTCGCGGATATTGTCTTTCGAAAATCCTTTCCCCAGCGCCCGCCGCAGCAGCTGGTAAATGGGCTAGTGGAGCGATTTTCCGAAGACGTAGAGTCGATCGTAGTCGAGACATCCGTCGCGCAGGAGGAGTTTATTCAGCAGCGTCGTCTTGCCGCAGTCCGATTTTCCGATGATCAGACCTCGGATGAATCGCTGCTGGAGGAGGAAGTGATTATGCCTACCAGCGGTAGGCTCATCGTACGTAAGGTCTTCAACGTCCATTTATCTATATAAAATGGCAATGTATTGCTTGAAATGCAAAAGAAAGACAGCGACGAAAGGCTTGAGAGAGGCAGTGACCAGAAATGAGCAGCCGCGGAGGCTCCCAGAAATCCCAATTCATCGCTGCGTCAGGCGCTGGGCTCTGGGATTAGATGCTCAATCTCTTGCCCGTGGAAATGCATTTACCGGGGTATAATTTCACTGGCCGTGGGACCAACCTCAAAAGGCGTCTGAATGCAGACGGCACCCCAAACCCCGGGTGGATCACGCCGCCTACCACCATGATAAGCATAAGGATACGGCTCCACGCAATGCGATCTGCGATAAGACGATGATAGCCTCCCTCGATGCCATTCCAAATCCCACTGCGCGCGAAAGCTTCGAGTGTGGCATCGTCAGATCCATCATCGGCACCAAGGCGCGATCTGGGCTGGGCGTGAAAAAAAGGAAGATTGTCGGATGAGCTAGCCGAAGAGCTTCATAAGCCAGTCCGACGCAAATTCCAGAAGCGTCGCGTGGTGGTAGGTGGGGTGGCAGCTGGTTGGTTGTACGGCTGGTTGATGCCGCTCAAAGATAAGAAAGGTGCGACGGTACGAGATGCCTTCAAGGATCGCAAGCTCGAGAAGGTATAAACCGATAAGGGCACGGAATTTTATAATCATGAGATGAAGGAGGTCTCCAGAAGCACGACGTCGAGCTCTACTCTACGGAGAATGGGGAAAAATCGTACCATGTAGGCGAAGATGTTTAAGTACTTTTCGGCAAATTCTACGCGCACCTACCTCCCAGTCCTGGACGATCTCGTCCACCAGTATAATACCACCAAGTATCGATCCATCAAGATGACTCCCACCGCCGCCAGCAAGAAGGAGCACGAGGCCAAAGTCTTCTGGAATCTTTACGGAGATCTCCCACCCATGAAGCCTCATCGATTCGACGTCGGCGATAAAGTCAGCATCATCATGAAGAAGGACTCTTTCGAGAAGGGATATACTCCGCGCTGGACGGAGGAAGTCTTCACCATATTTCAGACCCTAGTTACGCAGCCACCAACCTATCGCCACAAGGACTTCTACAACGACGAGGAGATCAAGATATCCTTCTACGAGCCCGAGTTGCAGCGCACTGATCAGGACGTCTTTCGCATCAAGAAAGTCTAGCGGCGACGACCCAAGGGTGGGGTCATGGAAATCTTCGTGAAGTTGCTGGGATATCCAGCATCTTTCAATTCATGGGTCAAAGAGTCCGACTGGCAATGATCCCCTGCAGGCTTTCCGGTCTCGATCAAGGGAGACCAGAAAGTCTTGATTTACACATGCTTCAGCTCGACGAAGAGCCTTATTACGTCTAGATCCGCCTTCAGGCGGTCGTAAATGGCTTTGGTGATGGGCTCTTTATCCGTCTGGGGGAGTAGGATTTAGCACGCGATACTTTTGCATATCTACGTTCGTAGTCATCAAACCGCCATTGGTCGTGAAGCACTCTGACTTATCGACTTTGCCATCTTCTACGGTCATGGTTAGGTCTTTCAGGGATGCGTCGTACTCCCTCTGCATCCGATTGATGGTCATCTGCATTTGCTAAACTTCTGAATCTAGCTCGTCCTGGTCTTTCATACTTTCTTTCAGCTGCTGGTTGACCCATTTCTTCGTAACGGCGTCCGAACTATTCCGCTGCAATCCAAGACTGGTGATGCGATGATCGTTCATATCGAGATCCTGAAGCATCCACCAGTAGGGCATGCGCTTCCTAGAGTGAGATCCAAAATTATCCATTTATCTACAGGTCGAAGATCACCTCCTCGAGCGTCCGACCTTCCGAAAGAAGCTTCAATACGTGCAAGCAAAGGTGCCCGCAGACCACGTCGCCACGACGCTGAAGCTCATCGGTATTATATCGAATCTCCGGCCTAAGATAGTCGACGATCTCGTTGGGTGGGGGTAGACCGTAAAGATCGAAGTACACTTTGAGTCCTCCACGCTAATGCCAGCACGTCCAGTGCGTGCCGGGGCCGTCGCAGTCGTCGTGATTCAGGATGCCTCATTCGATGAAGTGTGGGGGCGGGTGGTAGGGCAATGCGCATGAATACCCCTCTGAATGGAAGGATTCCTAGGGCCTTGGCAGCTTCGACCAGCTCTAGATTCGAGAGGGGCTGGTGGGGGGAGGATGCCGTGCACTCGTATGCTGCTCATTTATTTAGATCTGGACGCAAATCCGTTGAATTCTTTGATACGTCTCAATAAATTTCTGCATCTTTTTAACCTTCTACATATATAGTGCTCGTTCTTGAGCCTTCTTCTGCTCCAGGCGGGTTCTGAGCTTGCATCGCTTCTCATAGAGATCCATTCTTTGACGATTTTCATTCGCATATTCCAGCCTTCCATTGATATGTCTGACAAAGCTCGCAGGATTGTATCTACGTTTACTTTTGCCCATTTTATTTATATGCGGAGCTGACGCCGTGGGATCGTGGGGGAGGAGGATGGAGAAGGGATGGGCATCTGTCCCCGTCAGAACCTGCCAAGAGTCGATGGGCAGCGAAGCGAGTAGATTTTCCCGAGGCTCACGGACCTCGAGAAATTCTGGGATGGGATCGATCGCCTCAGTCTTCGGTAGTGACCGTGGGCGAGGGTGCTGATGCCATCGGGGAGGATGTGACGCTTGTCGTCTTTGGCGGAGAGCGCGATCCTGTTGATCTCCTCGGCGTAGATCTAATGGAGATGATCAAGGAGGATGCTCATCGGTCGGTGTACCTCCTGCTGGGTGGTGAGGCATCGCTTATAATCCTCGTAGGCGATGCTGCGTTCGATGACGCTCTTTGTGACTCCCTTCGTCTTCTTGGTGGCCAGACCGTCATCCATCTTGAAGGCGTATAGCTTCGCCCGGAGCCCAACGAAATCGGTCATGACCTTACCGCTGCACTCGTTCTTGAATACCCCGAGGACTTTCTTCTTACTGGTGGGGATGCCGGAGGGATGTTCGGCGGGGTAGTTGGACGTATCGAATTTGGCTTCGACGTGCTGGGCGATATCATAGTAGAAGTCGTCGGTCTTGATCTCATAGGCTTAGCTGTCTGTGTCGGTGAAGAGAAGCCGCGCGCGATCACCGTACATCTTCCTCATGAATCCATATTTTGCAAATCGTACATGAGAAGCTTAGAAATATCCAAGATGCAGGCTCCAAGGTAAGTCGGCTTATCAAACTTCAGCTTGGTCTTCTTCATGTGGACAGCTGCTAGATTCTCGACGATCGAAGTCGGGCTTGGCCACGAGCTTCAGGGCCTGCTTCTCGGTAGTGACCAGGCTGACGTCTACGCGCTTCCGAATATTCTCCATGGTCTTGCCAAAGACTGAGTTGACCATGAGCTTGAAGAAATCATTCTCGGAGTCGGTCTTGGCCGTGGCTCGAAGAGCGGTATTCAGATCAACGTAATGCTTGAGCCATGGGGATTGCCTGAACATAATGATCCGTTGGCATTTCGTAAGCTTCATACCCATCTCCAAATACATCTTGAGATTTCGATAGTGAAGCGTATATTTTTCACGCTTGCCTAGATGAGGCACGAGTTTGCGGACTTTGTCGATCTCCACGTTCTCGGGCGCGAGAGGGTAGTCGTTGTGGGCATCGTGAAGATCCTGCGGATATTCGAGATCGCATTCTACCATGGCGCCGTATTCGTGGTCGTCGGGATAGCTGAGAATCTCCTCCGGCTCCACCCATTCAAAGTCCCCCATGGGAAGAGGCTGCTACATCGCCCACCCGTAAAGAATATTGGCATCGAGGTAGGTGAGATACTTGGTGGGATGGGAGAGATCGTAGCTCTCAATGTAGGGGTTATTGGCCTAGGCATGGCAGTGAGAGATCATGGCCACCCCTCCCCTGGTCGCCTGCTCAAACATCATCAGCATATCTGGATCGGAAAGAAGCTCCAATCTTTGTCCAGTGCGTCGTAGGACATGCGATGTGTAGTACTTTGCAGGATCAAGCCCATAGTGAGTCTGGCAGATATTCCTGAAATTCTCGTAGATATCCTCCAGCAGCAAGACGTCGGTTTCTAGGTAGAGATCGTGAGCGTGTGCGTAGTCTTCGTTGGTGATACGAACATCGTATAGCTTGCTGAAAAAGGCTTCTTTGGGTGGGAGCTGAGTTTCTTCCAACTTGGCCGGGTCATACATATAATAGTAGGGAAATACCCCCTTCCGAATCATCAGCTGAATCTCGCCTGCATCCTTCTGACTGCAATATTCCATATGGTCATCGAGATATTTCTGCTTGGTAAAATTGCACAAGCACCTACGGCAAAAGTAAGCTTGCCCATCGTGATTTGTGACCTTTGCACTCAGAGGCCGTGATAAGATCTTAATCCAGCAGTAATGCTGCTTGTCTTTGCGCTTCAGAAAGAGGAGATCTACGTGGGTGGGGCCCGTATTCTTGGATATCTTGATGGGGTATATCTGAATATCCTCTACCTCATCTTCACCCTTCTTTACACAATCGAATCCAAAGATGTTGACGTTGATGGTTGGATTCTGCCTCTCGAATTTATCGATCACCTTGAGCGAAACCAGGAAGTCGATGCCTTCAAATTTTAGCTCATCTTCCCATTTCTTGTACTGACCTACGTGGCTGGTGGATTTCTGATCGACTTCCTCATGGTGAAGGGACGCCAGCACCGCCCACTGGAAGCAGCGATCATCTTCATTTTTCACATTGATGATCGCCTTCTTTTTCGCGAGAGCCGATGGGGTTGGTATGAAGGAGCCCCCCTTGAGTGGCTTGAATTGGTTGAGATGGATTTGTAGCTTCTCAATGTGTCCGAACGTCCACCCGCTCCCTTCCCGCATGTACTTTGCGATATTTTCCTTGACCTTCTCCATCATAAAGTCAATCTCCAATTCGAGGCCAGATGATTGGGTGAGGGTAGTCATGTCTGATCGAAAATAAGGGGTGATGTAGGTATTTTCTCCGGTCGCGGGTTTGGTCTTTACCATTTCTGTTAGAAGCACTAAGTGCACCTTCAATCCCTTCTTTTTTGGTGAGAACATCAGAGACTGTGATGGAGATTGTGCTCCGACTTACTTTGAGAAATGTGGATCGATGACGACTGTGCCAAATACGCCATTCAGAGCTTGCCGCCTATCGGTGACCTTGATCTCATACTCGACTGGAGCGTTTTTGATATCCTCTTCCACAAGCTGGATCAGATAGTCTCTCTTGAGCTGAGAGTATTTGGTGAGGCCGCGATTCTTTGTCAGCGCTTTTAGCTGCTTCTTGCTGAAGACTTCCTGGCGGGTAAATTTATGGGTGGTTTTCTCCTCGATGAGCTTCACCAAGGCCTCTTTGTTTTTCCTACTGATCCCCTAAGACCCTAATCCTTAGCTATTTAGCTGAGGGTCTTTATGGTCTCTTTGACCACCATCTTACTCTCGACGGTGATGGTCTCCTCCTCTTCCGTCTCGCTTGGTTGCTGTATTATGCCTCCAGCAGAGACCGTCCTTCCTGGGCTTGCTCTTGCAGAACTGCCCCTTCTTCCTCTTGAGTGGGTAGCCGCAGCTGGTCTTCTGCTCCCCTGGTTGATGCTCAAATCGCTGGACTTGCTCCGCCCCGCGGTTTTGACATTACTGGGCGTGCTCATCCACCTGCACCAGGTCGGGGGCATTGCAGCACTGCTGCTGCTTTTGGAGGGGTGCTATCTTCCAAATCTTTTTTATTCTCCAGGAAGAAATCCTGGAACCGATCTATCTTATTTCTTTCGGATGTCATATCTTTATTTATATCAACCTTTGACATCCTTTCCTTTAAGGTATTCTTATCCCCACTTTCCTGTGGGACGACTTGTCTACTAGCGAATACATATGCCATTCTTGTATTTACCCTATACTCAATAGGACTATCGTCCGTTTGCATTTGGCCGTTGAGGTTGGGGTCCTATGCAGAATTTCCCCTTGAAAAGGGTAAGTGCGGCAGAATTGTCATTTTCCTACTACTTGTCTTAAGACCATCATAAGATATATCTTATCTTAGGACCATTCATTAAACAAGCCCCAGAATATTTTGTCTAAGTTGTTCCAATAAAAACTTGAATCCAAAAATTGGATTCTCGACTCTACTAGATCCCCGTATTGCATTGTAATAAGTGTTTCAAATATATCAGATATGGGCACTGAGCAATATTTAAACCATCTCGTGAGTTTCTTTATTGTCTTTTTATTATGAATTTTACTGGCGATTACTTGATTACCAGTTGCATTGTAATTATATACCCCCTTCTTGATTATTTGATTGCTTATAATCTGTGAAATTTCATTAAAATTACTTTATCTTAGGAATTAGTTATTGAAAAATGTGCAAAATATCGTTGATAATACTTGATTCCAAGGTTTCCCAATGAGGTGCCTATCACGTATAGCCCTCGTTCTTATTTGACCAAAATTTTGAAAATTGTTATCATAAATGATATTAGTCATTTGAAGTAAATACTATATTAGTTTGGATATACTATGTTTTACAAAAGAAGGTTTGATCAAGGTGGGTCGAATCTGTGACTAAAATATGAGAGAGAGGGGTAGGACCTTTTCTGTCAATGTGTTTTGGGCATTTTCAGTTGGTTGTTAAATGTTTCTGGGGAAGTCATTCAGTTGTTAACTGTTTTTGAACCATAAACCTTTAAAATGAAACAAAAAGCACTGTTTGCTATTGATCCTTAAAATTAATTGTCCCAGTTTTGAGAAAATTGATTATTGTTAGCCTGTCAATTTGGATCGTCGTTTTTTACATTTTAATATTTTGTTTGTTCAAAGTATTGTTTCTTTTACAAAAGGAAATGGTTTTTTCGTCTTTAATTGAAATGCATGTTTTACACAGACGCTGTTATTCTTTGGGTTCTAAAATAACGATTTGGAGTACCCCCGTCGTCCGCGTGTGCGCGTCCTCGCCCATTCAATTCTATATCCGAGTTCAGATCTCAGTCACTGTACATGGTAGGATAATGTAACCTTGCATGTGCATGCATCTCTGATGGTAGGTGAGCATCCAGGCAAAATTTGGTCACTTTGACCTACATTTTCCGCTTGAGTGACTTGCATTCAAATTTACGTCCGAGTTCAGATTTCAGTCACTGTACATAGTAGAATCGCCTAAGATTGCACATGAATGCATCTCTGATAGTAGGTCAGAATTCAGGCAAAATTTTGTCACTTTGTCCTACATTTTCCGCTTCTTACATTCAAGTTTATGTCCGAGTTCAGATCTCAGTAACTGTACATGCTATGATCATGCAACTTTGCATATGCATGCATCTCTGATAGTAGGTCAGCATCCAGGCAAAATTGTGTCATTTTGATCTATATTTTTTGTTTGAGTGACTTACATTCAAGTTCCGTCAGGGTTAAGAGTTCAGTCACTGCATGTACATGGTAGGGTCATCTAACCTTGCACATGCATGCATCTGATGGTAGGTCAGCACCCAGACCAAATTATGTCGCCTTAACATACATTTTACAGGCCGATAAGTGATTAGTTTTTAACAAAAGAAATGGAACTCTTCATTAAACGAAACAAAAAAGGTCTACTCAGATTGTTTTCCGTAGTTACAAATTCCAAAAAGTTGTTTCTAACAGGATAATTGAATGATTTTTTAAATCATGTATTTCATTAAGGTATAGAAATAATGTAAATGTTCGCCGTTTGATTGTTAAGTTTGTAATTAGTGCGTAAATTGCGGTTTAAGTGGACTGAATTGGGTGACTATAATTCTGGATGAATGAAATATACATCTTTGGATTTTCTCCAAAATTGGCATACTGATTAATACAGAATTGATGAATACGTGTGCAAATTTTCATTTCCGCCCTTCCACGCAATTACCCAGAATAAAACCCCAAAGTTAGTGTATTCTGCTATATACTGGCTCTATTTTCAGAAATGAAATCGAATTTACCTACATACGTCATGATTACAACTTACGAGTCAGAGGCCCATTCAGTTAATCGTAATTTGATTTTTATCTATAGTTTGTTTTAATGTATTAAATGGAAAAGTAAACATTCTACTACGTTTCCAAATAAATATTTAGATACAGAAATCTACAAACATTCCCGTTAATTTCGTATAATTTTACCATAATGGGGTACATTGATCCCTGTGAGTGCCTCGGCAGTGTTTATAAATAACATTTACCGCCAAATAATGAACACAATGGAAAATACCACCCTCACTTATACCTTGGTTACGGGATATCATTTTGAAATCAATTATTTCATATTTCCCCTTCAAGATTAATCCGTTGGCTATCTTTTAATACAGAAATTGTGTCCGCCCCCGGTAATTTTTTGCCTTTCAATAATATTTTATTGTCGCCAGGTTAATTTTTGTGTGGTTGCAGTGAAGACATTTGACATCAACTATAAACAAATTAACGTGCAATAGCAGACCAATTGTTAACTTTTATTTTGTAAATGTTTTTGTTTTACTAATGCATCGTTCCTTAGTGATTTATATACCCGAACAAGCTTAATATCTAGCCGTTACTATGGACCATCAACAGACGGCGTGTTCCTAAAATATGGCTGATGAAGTAGACGCCCACCTCATTAGCATGTTTAGAAGGGAGATAATTTCACACAATAACTTTTCGGACTGTTTACGCATGATTGACGTAAATTCTTGTATACATCCAAGTTCATGTCTCAGAGAATGTATATTGTAGGCTCACGTAACCTTGCGTATGCATACATTTTGATAGCAGGTCAACATCCAGGCAAAGTTGGTTTGCTATGACAATGTACCATAACGAGGCGAACTTTGTAATCGTTGATTATAATAGTTGATTACCTGTTTTCAATTTCTAGGAATTATCGCTTATTCTAAACTTAATTGTGGGATTTCCAAATTCGAAATTATCGGAAGCTAGATAGTATTCCTTGTCTAAAGAATATATAAATTTATGTTAGTTTATTAAGCACATTTAATTTACTTTCGAATATTGAATTATAATAGTCTGAAAACGTAATTTTTATTTCAATTTTATTTTGCTGACTCATTTGAAACGGTTTCTTCTTTTCATTCATTAAATCCAAGTCCCCGGAGTATACACATGTCTTGAAAATGTCATTTTGTGAGATGAAAACTATCTTTAATTAAGGAGAGGGTTTATGTCTTTTGAATTAAGTGTTGCCAGATAGCCAATGGTATATTTCAATATATTTTGAAGCTCCTCGTGGGAGTACCAAAGAACCAAGTAATCCTTAATTTTTTGCACGCGTATTTTCACAAAATATGGTAATCAACTAAACAAGAAGGGATATGATATATACAATATATGTACATTGTCGGAAAATATAAAATTTATTTGACGAGCTTTAGAAACAGGTAGAAATGCGAGGTTTACCGAGCATTTCTCGCCTGTTTCGCAGCGAGTACAAATAAATTTTATATTTCCGACAATGTACGTATATTGTTTTTATCCTGCAAGCATTTAAACCATATTTAAAAATGCATTTTCTTAGTGAAGCGGGACCAGGAAGACAGTAAACAACTTCGGCCATTTTGGTATAATCCCTGACGTCATAAGAGAATTTACACTGTGACGTCAAAGTATTCGAGGTTTCAAACCAGTCGCCCTGTCTTTTCTCCATTCAAAATCGTGGACCAGTTACCAGTCTATCCTACGAATACGAAAAAAAATATTCGTAGGGTCGTATTTGTCTAGTAAATACCACCATTGCAGGATAAAATCTAATATTAATCGAAAAATACCTCTGTTAATCAAATAGTCATGAAATCCTTACAAAGACGAATATAATCAAAATCAGGGACGTTCCTGTGCCTAATATTCAGGTAATCAGGACTAATGAACCCAATGATATGAGAAGGCTCTATTTTGTTAAAATTTCCCCAGAATCAATTCAAGTTTATTCCCATTTTTACTGGAATTTTTCTTGTTTATTATTACTACGTTGTAGTCATTAGTAGTCACTGAGTGCAGAAATTAAAAGATGGATAGATCATTATTTTTTATGATACAAAAGATGAAAGTAAACTCTTCCTATATAAACAAACAAAAAAGAATAGTGATAACGAATTTTATTTAATAAATTCACCAAATTTTATATTTAGAAAATATATAACAAAGCTTAGACTAAGCGATCATAACCTAGAAATAGAAAAAGGGAGACATTATAATATACCTAGCAATGAAAGATTATGCCCTACTTGTAAAATTTTAGGTGTAAAATAAATAAAAATTTGAGAGATGAATATGTACATAATATAATCAGAGATTATCCAGATTTTTGTAGTATTACAAACATAGATAAATTGATATATATTCTTAACCCATCAACACCATCTCAAGTAAATAATTTAGGTCTCTACATAAAAAAGTCATTAGAACTGAGGACAGGAGACTCTTGAAATGTTTACTTGAATTTATTGCTGTGTATTAATTGAAATGTTGAAGTTATTTTGTAATTTGTCACAAACACATTTAGTTTAATGACAATAAAGTATATGATTTGATTTGGTTATCTGTCTATGGCACGCCAAAGCAACAAAATGAGGTAATATAGTATTATCTCAGATAATGCTATATTATTTGATTTTTTGTGGTTTTTTGGCTCACATTATCAGACATAAATTATCTTATTTCCTCATTACCTCCAGATAAACACATATGAATATTTTATACATTGATCTTTATGTGGTAATAATGTTTTATCTGCAGATTAAATAGAAGTACATGTTAAGGATGTATTCTCCTGAGGGGACAAAATTTTCCTACATCAAGTTTTTTCCGAAACCTACATCTTTATAATGCTAAGACCCTGAAAAAATCATTCTTGAAGAGAAAACCATATGTCCCGTCCGTGTGCATTTTTTTGTGCTAGAGTCATTTGAAAACCCCTATTTTTGACGATTTTGTGCAAATTTCATACGAATGACAAGTAGTCTACTTTTTCCTTTTTCCTTTTTCGACAT
>MJUU01021471.1:376-22260 GCA_002080025.1 Modiolus philippinarum
AGTTTGTTTTATTGTTATTTTGTCATACCACTCTCCCATGTTATGAGGGAGTAGAGCAGTCACTGACCGGTTTAACCCCACCACATTCTTTGTGTGCCTGTCCCAAGTCAGGAACTTGTAGTCCAGTGGTTGTCGATTCTTTTATTTTGTTGTTGTTTCAATAGATTAGGTCGTTTGTTGTATTTTATGAATATTGTCACAATTTTGTATTTTTCAGGGCCTTTTACAGCTTGCTTTATGGCATGGTTCCTGATCCATTGTTGAAGGCCATTAAATGACGTGTAGAAGTTTGAATTTGTTTTTAGTTGGTGGCTGTATCATTAACAATCATACCACATCATTTTCATATTTGGTAGTCCTATAATAAGCATGGACAATGATGGAAAGAAATGTTAAAACAGTTACATATTAAATTACATGTACATGTAATTAATATATTATGTGTTCATGTAATTCTCACCTGTGTATGAATGCTTAGGCTTGTGGAATGTTTGCAGGTTTTCAGTACAAGACTTCTGTATTGCCAAGCCTTTTCCCTCTGTAAAGTAATGTAACATAAGCATTACAGCTGCCAAATGTTTGCAGGTCCCATGGGGTCCTCTACCAGCTGGACATTCACAATGACTGTTCAATATATCTCCAGAATCTCCCACTATTTTCAATTTAAAGTTGTATGTTACCTAAAAACAAAAAAAGTGTATGTTGTTTGTTGTCACCTGTCTTCTTCAACTTCCATTCATGTCTTAATTTTATGGTATATATTGTATTATGTTCATTAAAACTGACGTCTGTTTTTTTTGTACTCTTTTTTTTTGGCACTGGATAGCTGTCTCAGTTACAAACATCTTTCCTTTCCATTATTTACACTTACTAATTTTCTTGATTATCTTTAGTCTTTATTACAATTACCACAAAAAAGTATTGTCATTACAATAATTGATAAAGTTTGTGTTACAGAATCCAGACTCACCCTTGATTTCATAGCTGCTCCAACAATTCCAGTAAAATACAGGGTTTGATTTTGAGTTAGAATTGAAGCAGCCAAAATCCTGTCACTTTCAAGTAGCAATCTACCCTTTTCAACTGCTTTTAAATCACCAGTACTCTGTTTGTCACCTGTAAGAATGCACAATTTTAGAATAAAAAGTTTTTGATAACAGTTACCAGACTTATGCTGAATCTTATATTATTTACTTTTTTATTAATATTTTCATCTAAAATCAAAATGTATGTCATTAGCAATTGTAACAGATGCAGTGGGTTTATTTTCTCAATTAATTTTCAGAAAGGGGAGGAAAATATTCTTTAAGTAGCATTTATCATTAGTATGTATTAGTAGTAAGCAAAGTATATTACTTAATAATTTACATGTATATCACTTTACTGACAGTTTAAACGAGCTTAAGGCCTCTACACTTTGATACTTTATGGTCCTTTAAAAATTTCTGGAATTGCCTTTAGATTCATTGAGCATGTTAATTGATTCCATGAATAAAAATGTCCACNGTTATTATCATTAGGTTAAAACATGACTTGCAGCAAAACTTTTACTTGAGAATGCTGATCTGTAATTAATATACAATTATAAGAGTAAAATAAAAGTTTTTCTTTGGAACTTGGAGCTTAAGTACCTTAGTGCATTGGTATTCACAAACCGAAAGATCTACTTTGTACAGTACTTTGGAATAGCTACCTGCCAATCGATGAACAAAATACATATCAATTTGTTCACTGCAAATATTTGGGATATCATCTTTGTGCTGTGGTTGTAGCTGCTTGAACCCCTGGGAAGGCCAGTTCACTTCTAGTGGCTCTGGTAGGCTGACAGTTTCGTTAGCAAAGTCTTTATTCCTGTCATATGCTTTTAGTCTAAAAAAATGAAAATTATTGAACATGTATATTATACAATATATGAACTTATCACGATCACAATAGGCATTATTATAATGATTATAGTGTATTTGAAGAAATGTTTCACAGTTTGATAGATTTCCAGCAAAGCCTGCTTGCTTCACCGATTAGAAAAAAAAAATACCTGTAATTCCACTACTGTTCTCTTGAACAATACGAGAAATACCCATTATATAAACTTGTGCCCGGTAAAAAAAACTTTTTTTTTATCTATACAACTACATGACAGTTTACTGTTTACCACAGATTATTGCAAAAATAGTTAATATGCAGACACACCAACATTCTACAGACTTGGATATGTAAGGGGACCATTTATTTACGTTGTTTTTACTAAAATTTTATCGTCTGCACTGTCAGATAAGAAAGTCAGTACCTGTACCCACATACTAAGTATATCATGTAATTTATGCCGACCTCTCAATCAAATCAGCTTTTCGGCCTCTTGTAGTGGCACCTCTCCTCCGTAATTCTGACTTTAACTGTGGTACAGACAGTGACAAATATGTTGGCTCCTGACCTGACATGCCGTTGCTTCCATTCAAGCGTCAACGTGATAAAAAAACATTTTACGTATGCCCTATAGGTGTATAAAATCCGGAGCCGAAAACGGTAGTCCATTTCGATTTCTATTCTTTGAAGACCGCAGGTGAGCTTTCCAATTATGAAATCTTTGTATCAACCTACATTGAAGAACATTTATCGCCTAACACAGACATAGCAACCACAGATTCGTCGTCACAAACTCATTCATCTGAAAACATTATTGAAGGAGCCGTGGACAACAAAATGTGTGCAGCTGTTCAGGGATTCCATCTTATGCACTTAGTATTAACAGTGACAAGAACGTGCATCGTATACCCAGAGATCGTAGGTGTTTCAGAAGACGAAACGTAGAAAACTCAAGACACCCGGTATCCACAAGAAGAAAACAGATAGCAAAAAAAGTAGTATATTCATGCAAATAACTAAATACCGAAGTTACTGTGAATTTACTTTCTGCATATGCACCATATTCCACGGATATAGACTCAAACGTTTACGGAACCGTTCTACAACACTGTATGTTTCTTATCAGTACAATCATATACAAGTACTGCATTCAGTTCAAACAGACTACACAAGTACTTTGTCAGTGTCACAAGGAGATTAGACTATACTGTGATGTACGGACAGTTTCTCTCCTGACGAACCATGGAACAGTTTGAACAGACATTGGTGCAGATTTCAAGTTAAACATAGACTATTGCGGATTTCATTTTAGAGTATTCAGCATTCAGAGACACTTAGTACAGCTCTCATGTGGTTTCTATTGTGCGCATAGAAACATTTCTCATTTCTAGATATGTATTTCTTCTTCTTTTGAGGCCTGGAGTATGTCGGGAATTGCACGGGACATGACGTCCCCAAGCTTTGTGTATACATAGAATTGTAACGTCAACGGCAACATCGCCATAGCTACTTCGGTAGCATTGGAATAAACGTCGTAAACCTGAGCAGCTGTGTTTTCCTTTCTCTTACGTTTCCACAGCCCTTACACCCTTAGCGGTTTCCTTGACAAAAAATATATCAAGGTCACTCCCTTGCTTAATCTGATATTGGTTGTGATAAGGGACTGTCAACTATGGTTTTAGAAATGACCTTAA
This sequence comes from Modiolus philippinarum, assembly GCA_002080025.1. NCBI lineage: Eukaryota > Metazoa > Mollusca > Bivalvia > Mytilida > Modiolidae > Modiolus > Modiolus philippinarum. The sequence continues at coordinate 3,934 of MJUU01021471.1, forward strand.
AAATTATAGTAATAAAGTAAATTTTGTGTTGATATATTTGTCTAATTATCTGTAGCATATTATTGTTCAAAGACTTTACAATGATCAGTTTTGTATCTGCACAAACTTAGTATCTCTCTTGTGCAAAGCTCTGTCCTCATCTGATTTTGCTTCCCATTTAGATCATATTATGTTATTTACCCTCTATCCGTTTTAAACATCTGATTTTTTGGTCTTCCAAATGTTTAGACTTAATCTGCACTGAAGAAACATAAATTGTAGAGCTGTTGGCAATGGTCTGTGATACTGTTTTAATGTATTCAAAGGTTATGTGGTAAACTACACTAGACAAAATTTCCCTGAATCAAATTTGTGTGTTATCAGATATTGTCGATAGATGTTGATTGCTGACTTTTCCTACTGTTGATGCTTGAGTTTTCAGCATTAAAGTATTTATAAAGGATTGCTGTGCCACAATATAGCCTCTGATCATGAGCATTCCCTTCTTCAATCAACAATCAAAAGCTTTATTGTTCTTTATTCTATTTAAGGCAAAACTAAGTGAAATGACACTTTAATTTTAAAAAATTTCGTACCAAATATTATGAAAATGTTCTAACTCCAAACATTTTTTTTGAAAATTTTAACACATAACAGCCAAATGTCCAGCAAACTATGATTTAAAACATCCTCCTAAACAAACTCTATTTATGTGCATCCACATGTTGATATGAGAAAATATTCGAACCTCAAACTTTTGATTCAAGATTCCCATAAATTATAAAAAAGTGAGATATAACATTATAATTCTCAGGTGACGATATGTCTGAGACACTATGAAGCTGAAAGATACTTCATATATGAATCCTTGGAATGGTAGGAGGTCGTTATGTACATGTAACTGAATCAGTGTTGACATTTTCTTCAGTTCAATTTGAGTTATCTCTCTTGACCTTTACCATTGCTACTACATGTACGTTTTTGTCGAAAGAAAAAGCAAAAAAAGTATGGAAATCTAGTGTTTTCATAATGTTTTTGAGCTAAAAACTGTCTGGAATTCCAGTGTCTTCAATTAAGGAGGGGGTAGATTATTTCTGGGAAAGCCCAATATCAGGGATGGGGTAATGCGTAATGTGTAATGGTAATGCACCAATTTTTGCATTACATGTAATAGTAATTCAATGCATTACTATCACAAAAATGTACATGTATGTAATTCAAGCATTACACTGCATTACATTGCATTACTATTTCCTGCTGTAGAGGATCATTAACAGAAAAAATGATATGAAATACATTTGTAAGACTTAAATACTAGTAGGCCATGTCATAATAATTAACTATCTATTTTACAGCATGATTTTCATTAAAAAATTCGTAATAAAATGAAAATTAAAGAAATCTTATATGTTTTGTCCCAAATAATGAACAGTATAAAAGGCAATATTTTAATCAGGGTTTAATCAAGTGATAAAACTGTATTGCAAAATGTACAGCATTGTCTAAATGTAAGGACATTCTTTTGGTCTACAATCTTGTATTTTCCATGGCAACTAAGATTATCCAAAGGAATGATCATTTGTATTTTTAAATTTCATTGACAGAAGCAATAATGAAGGTGTGTGTATTGATTCATTACGTACCCCTAAATCCCCCCTCCAAAAGACCCCCCAAAAAACAAATAGTGAAGTCATAAATATAAACAAGTTTTTGATACAGTACATTTCTTTAATTAGATTAGGAGTGTGGACTATATTGTAAAAACAAACTTAATAAACAAAAGTGTCAAATTAAATGATTAAAACTTTGTTGTCCACTGTAAACATTAATTAAACCTGTTAATTAAAATCTTAGGCAGTATGTGGTGTCTAATTTTATGTAAATTTTATAATTTTATATTGTTGCAAAAAGATAATTTTGTTGGATGATAAAATTCAGACACTTTAGACCATACATCTTTTTGTTTTTGCTTTCCAGGATAGAGATGTATATCTGAGTTGATTTATTTTTTGATAAAATGTCAAAATTTAATGATAATTCAATGCATTACTAAGCTAATGTAATGGTAATTCAATGCATTTCTTTGCAATTTTCATGTAATGGTAATGGTAATTCAATGCAAATTATCTTCAAGTAATGGTAATTCAATGCATTACATTGCACTGTAATTCGGCCCATGCCTGCCCAATACGCTACATTGTACACAGAGTCATGAAGTTTAGGACTTTTACATTACATTAAAGCAGCACAAACTTTATATAGCACATATACAAGTCATGAGAATTGCCAAGCAATTTCATAAAAAGCAAGAGGTTGTTATTGTAGAAATAATTCACAGAGAATCATGTATATGTTTATCATTGTTCTTGAGTCAAGAATCTTGACAGGCTTGCCAATAATGATGTTCTGTTATTTTACCCGGAGTGTTAGCGATTGGTTATAAAACAACGTGTATGGCAAACCTGGGGATAAACTTGAATCTCTGTGTGTACCCAAAAAGAACAAACATTACCTTTATGACCGATGAATTTTTCAAAAGATGCTATGAGTTAGGCAACAAATTTTAATTTTATAAAAAAATTAATGTTATCATTAACAGGGCAACTGACTGAAGTGAGCCTCAATTTTATCAAGTGTCTGCATAGTAATCAAGGACACCTTTAGAATTTTCAGTAAAATTCCAATATTTATGCAATGTTAAGCGAAAAAGTTGCCTTGTGGGGCAAAAATATTATGTGTTGGCTACTGAGAAAATGTTTATTTAGTGTTTACGCATATATTTCCCAACAGAGTCTGAGAAGATAGTCTCTTTCTTCTTTCAGCATGTTCAGCTATAGGTCCCCAATTTGACATTTCAAGATTTACATCCCATTTAAAAGTCCACTTCTTATAGAAGCCCACCTGGTTTCCAACAACTTCTTTTAGAAAGCTCCTGTTCTCTACCTATTGTAGGTCCTAATGGTCTGAAGGAAAGACTCATTCCTTTAGGGAGAGACAAGCTCAGTTTGGCCAGGTTTATTCTATCTTCAATGAGAAAACATTTGAATTTTATTAAAGTGAGCAGGTCTACCAAAATGGTCAAAGAATAATTCATTTAAACGAAATAAGGATGTATAAGATGGACTCTTACTAGTCATGCTAGTATATTTGCTTCCATCATTGTCCATTAGAGGTCATTTTTCACTTAAATTTTTTGACTAAAAGTCGATTGGGACAATAGGTCCAAATGCTCTTTTCGGGCCAAAAATTTAGTTCTATTCTTTGATAGTCCGATTGGCACATTGGTCGAAGGACGACAGATAGAAAATGCCGGGATATTGTTTTGGTCTCGTCCGTCAGTCTGTCCGTTAGATGGACCTTGTCAGTGGAACTCCTTCCTCATTTTTAGCTCACCTGGCCTAAAAGGCCATGTGACCTTTTGCCATCACTATGCGTCCGTCATCCGTCCGTCTGTCAACAATTTCAAAAATCTTCTCCTCTGAAACCACTGGGCCAAATGTAACCAAACTTGGCCTGAATTATCACCAGAGTATGGCTACTAAAAATCTTGTTCGATTAGGCGGTAGGTCAAACAACATGGCCGCCGTTGCTAAAAATAGAACATAGGGGTAAATTGCAGTTTTTGGTCAATAACTCAAAAACCATTACAGATATCAAAAATCTGACATTGGGTAAAAATGATCACCATGATGAGATCTACCCACTGTGCGATTTTGAAGAAAATCTGAAAACCCATCTCGGAGTTGTAGCCCTTTTTCCGTTAAATTTTCAAAATTTTTGCATTTTTTTATTTTTTATTTCAAAAAGTGTAACAGATAGAGGTCAAGTGTAAAATGCAAAAATGTTCAGCATATCAAGATCTACCCACCCTGAAATTTTGAAGAAAATCCATTAACCCTTGTAGGAGTTATTGCCCTTTTTTCACCTAATTTTTTAAATTTTCGTATTTTCATCTCTTAAGATGAAGGTTAAGTGTAAATTGATGAAATGTTTGCCATCGCTGTGGCAACTTCAAAACTGATGTTAAAAATTATTCGTTGACCGCCATTTTTAAAATGGCCGCCTAAAAAGGCGGGAAAATTCAACATTGTCCGATTTCAATGAAATTTGGTTTCCAAGTAGATATTGATGTTGCGACTTCAAAACCAAAGTTGAAAATGTTCATTGACCGCCATTTTCAAAATGGCCGCCAAAATAGGCGGGAAAATTCAACATTGTCTGATTTCAATGACATTTGGTTTCCAAAAAGATCTTGATGTTGCGAGTTCAAAACCGGTGTTGAAAATTGTTCCTTGTCCGCCATTTTCAAAATGGCCTCCAAAAAAGGTGGGAAAATTCAACATTGACTGATTTCAATGACAATTGGTTTCCAAATAGGTCTTGATGTGGCAACTTCAAAACTGATGTTAAAAATTTTTTGTTGACAGCCATATTTAAAATGGCTACCAAAAAGGCGGCAAAATTCAACATTGTCCGATTTCAAAGAAATTTCATTTCCAAATAGATATTGATGTTGCGACTTCAAAACCGATGTTGAAAATTGTTTGTTGACTGCCATTTGCAAAATGACGTCGCGACTTCAAAACTGGTGTCGAAAGTGGTCCTTAGCAAGAACGTTTTTTATAAAAAAAATCCCAACAAAGAAATATAATAAAACATGATCAGACTTTTGAAACAGTATAAGATATTGGAGGTGTTCGACCTCCGAAAGTTTGAGAAACTGAAGATCAACTGTATAACTTACATTGTTACCTTGATTGTGGCAACTGAAAACCAGGTGAGCGATACAGGCTCCTGGGAGCCTCTGGTTGGATTTATGGATTTAATTTTGCTATAGAATTGTTGCATATAGTCTGCAGATGCGCAATCAGCTTCCCGATCTTTGATATTGGTCTTGGTGCAAACAAGAGGCCCCAAGATGTCGATTTTCAGACATGTGAGCTTGTCAGTGCAACTCCTCCTACATTTCTGAATTTATTAATTTAATTTTGTTATAGAATTATTGCATATAGTCTGCAGATGCGCAATAAGCTTTCGGATTTTTAGTTCGCCTCAACGAAGTTGAGGGGGACTATTGGAGTACCCTTGGCGTCCTCGTCCGCGTCTTTGTCCGCGTCCGCATTTGGGTATATATCTTAGTAACTATGCAGTGTAGGGTCATCAAACTTTGCATGCGGGTGCATCTTGGGTTAACTCACAGCCTCCAAGAAAATTAGGTCTCTCTGACCTATATTTTCCGCTTGAGTGGCTTGCATTCAAATTTACATTTTAGTTTATATCTCAGTTACTATACATAGTACAATAATCTTACTGTGCATGTGCATGCATCTCTGGTGGTAGGTCAGCATCCAGGCAAAATAAGGTCACTTTGACCTATATTTTCTACTTGAGTGACTTACATTCAAGTTTACGTCCGAGTTCAGATCTCAGTCACATTCAAGTTTACGTCCGAGTTCAGATCTCAGTCACTGTACATGGTAGGATCATCTAACCTTGCTTGTGCATGCATCTCTGATGGTAAGTCAGCATCCAGGCAAAATTAGGTCACTTTGACCTATACTGTGAAAGTACTATTGTTCGTGGGGTTCCAATTTTCGTGGATTTCGTGGTTGGCTTAAAGCACGAAATTAAGTTCCCAACTAAATGAATTTTTTACATAGAGTTCTAATGTAGGGACTTTGAAACCACGAATTTAAGTACCCACGAAATAGCGATTTTTATGAAAACCACGAAAATTGATGTCCACGAATAAAAGAACTTCCACAGTATTTTCCGCTTGTGTGACTTACATTCAATTTTACGTCCTCGTTCAGATCTCAGTCACTGTACATGGTTGGATCATCTAAACTTGCATGTGCATGCATCTCTGATGGTAGGTCAGCATCCAGGTCAAATTAAGTCACTTTGACCTATATTTTCCGCTTGAGGGACTTACATTCAAGTTTATGTCAGAGTTGATATCTCAGTCACTGTACATGGTAGGATCATCTAACCTTGCATGTGCATGCATCTCTGATGGAAGGTCAGCATCCAGGCAAAATTAGGTCACTTTGACCTGTATTTTCCGCTTGAGTGACTTACATTCAAGTTTATGTCAGAGTTCAGATCTCGGTCACTGTACATGGTAGGATCATCTAACCTTACATGTGCATGCATCTCTGATGGTAGGTCAGCATTCAGGCAAAATTAGGTCACTTTGACCTCCATTTTCCGCTTGAGTGACTTACATTCAAGATCATGTCAGGGATCAGATCTCATGTACTGTACATGGTAGGATCATCTTGCATGTGCATGTGCATGCATCTCTGATGGTAGCTCAGCATCTAGACAAAATTAGGTCACTAAAACCTACATTTTACTCATGAATGACTTACATTGATGTATACATCCAAGTTCATGGCTCAGTAACTGTACATTGTTGGTTCAGGTAACCTTGCTAATGCATGCAATTTTGATAGTATGTCGGCATCCAGGCAAAATTTGTTTGCTGCGACAAAGTGCCACAACGAGGCGAACTTTGTAATCGTTGATTACCTATGTTTGATATTGGTCTTGGTGCAAACAAGAGGCCCCATGATGTCAATCTTGACACAAGAGAGCTTGTCAGTGGAAGTCCTCCTACATTTTTGAATTTATGGATTTAATTTTGTTATAGAATTCTTGCATATAGTCCGCAGATTTGCAATAAGCTTTCGGATTTTATAAATTAGTCTTGCCGTCTTTCCGTCATTCCGTCATTCCCGATGTCGTTTCCGGATGATAACTTGAGTATCCCTTGCCCGATTGAAACAAAACTTTTACAGATGGAAGGAATTGGGAAGGAGTAGGTCAAAGGTCAATGTCACAAATTCTAAAAATAGAATTTATTGCGCCAAAATTTGGTCTGTGTGGAAAATTTTTATTTTTTATCTGATTTCGATGGGATTTTTTCCATTGGATTTCTCTCAGTGAATGCTTTCGTACATATGCCAATATCTCTTACCGTTTTCAAGATAATTGGGGTCAAAGGCTGGTGGGGGGGGAAGTGAGCCAAAAAATCTTTTTTTTTTTCATTGGATTTTGATGGGTTTTTTTGCAAATGCTTTCTTGTAAAAAATGCAATAAAACACTCCCCTGCACATTTTTTCCCATCTTGTACCTTTTCCCACGTAAAAGGGGTCAAAGAGAGACAAAAATGCCATTTTAGTTCGTGTGGGAAATTTTTATTTTTTATCCGATTTTGATGGGATTTTTTTCATTGGATTCCTCTTAATGAATGCTTTCATTATTATGCCAGCAGTTGTTTGCTATCTCTTACTGTTTTCGAGATAATTGGGGTTGAAGGTACCGAAGGGGGCCAAAAAATGCCATTTTGGTTTTTGTGTAAAATTTTTACTTATTATCCAATGCGATGGGATTTTCCCCGTTGGATTCCTTTCCTTGAATGCTTTCATGAAAATGCCAACAAATTTTTGTTGTATCTTTCAGTTTTTGAGGATATTGCACTCAAAGCTGGCAACAGGTAAAAAAAAACTCCATTCATCTAACATACAACTCTAAGGCGGGGGACCTTGAGCACTTCTCTATTTTTGGATTTAATTTTGTTATAGAATTGTTGCATATAGTCTGCAGATGTGCAATTAAGTTTCGGAATTTGATTCCGGTTCCGACTTTGGTTAATTTCCTGAAAATGTTAAAGACTCATATTTCTTTACTTTTAGCATATATGCTTTCATTTTTTTTTACAAGAGTTTGGAAAAATAAAATTTTGAATACTTAGAATTCTGAAATATGATTCCAATTTTGTAAAATGTCCTGAAAGTCTCAAAGACCACTTATTTTTTGGAATTCTACCTAGCAACCATACATGTAGTAATTTGTTTCAATTAGGACTAGCATTTTCAAAAATATTTGATTCCTATTTTGGTAAATTTCCTGAAAGTGTCAAAGACCACTTATGTGTTGCAATTATACCTAGCAACAATACTGTTAGGATTTGTTTCAATTAGGGCAATCATTTTCACCAACTAGATTTTCAAAATAATTGATTCAAAATTTGGTAAATTTCATGAAAGTCTCAAAGAAAACTTATTTTTGGAAATTCTACCTAGCAACCATATATCCTTGTATTCTTTCTTAGTAAAAATAGTGAACTATTAATTTTTTTTTAAAATGTCGAGAAAATTACCCCAAGGGTCTATGACGACTGTTTTCTGTGTCAATCAGGTGAGTGGGGGGATGGCCATCTTTTCTGATGGCACCATTCTAGTTTATCCTTGCATTGTGGTATAAAAATGTTCTTTGTTTACCTATATGAAATATTGTAATAAAAATAAATACAATATGAACGAAAAAAATATGGAAATGAATCTTTAGCATAATGTAATGAAACTTAAATTGTTAATTCCTGATACTTTTTTAAACCTTTGTAAAAAGATTTATGATCTTAACTGTGGGTTTAAAGGATAAAATTATGCCACCATATTATCAATGGACATATTACAAAGTTTTCAGGATAAACATTGTCCACAGAAAAAGGGCAGACATTTGCAGAAAAGTGGATGAAATTTGTTGTTTATTGTCAATTTATGAGTAGTCTAGCCTTACAATCAAGCCCAGTTCATATTTGATTTTCTTTTTCCAATGCATGGTTGAACTGCACAGTGTTAAAGTGTATGCCTTTTCTGACTGATTCCATTATTTATATCTATTTGAATGTTTTAATTGGTTTTTTTAGATAAAATGAAGTTTGAATGGGCACCAAAAGCTGCCAAGTTACTGAATGGAGTCTTTTGTATATATAAACCAGAGGGATTGTCAACCAGAAGAGTAGTAGAAACAATCAAAGAAAATTTAGCGAGAGGTATATACTATAGTGGATAACAGTTGTTTTTTAACTGTTCAATAGATTTTAAAAACATACATGTATCATCTACATGTATTGTGATTTGTCAGATGTATGAGGTATCACAATGTACAAAAATAATAATAATAGAAATAAAAAAAATAATTAACCCCCTCCAAAATAATATGGAAATGAAATGTGGTGATTTTTATAATTTTTCAAATTCAGAGTCGTTTTTCATGGTGATATGCCTAGAAAGTAAGTAGATAATTTCATCAAAATATATCTTGTGTACATAGACTTTGACAACAGATTGGCCAAATTATGTGACTATAATTAATTAAATTCAGAGTAGTGTCATTTATATGTTATAACTGTAATTAATTTTTATTTTGTTGTCTTTAACAAAAGACCCCAAAAGCAAGACATATAGGTACATCATATGACAACAACTTTGGTAGTGGCATGATCTTTATGTCATAATCTTTGTGGCAGTTAATCAAAATATTTTATTCATGAATAGTAGAGCATATTGGTTCTGTTGCATTGTCCTTTGCAGTCTGACAGGGATCTAGGTGGTTCTGATACTAGTACATGCTAAAAATATTTACTCTATTATATATAGTGTGTATGTATGAATGTATATGCTTAATCTGAACTTATATGCTTAATCTTTTTATTATTGATTTTATGTCAAATTATTGAAATTTGTTTTGTCATTTGCCCGTCATGGGCCATGATTGGTCAAATGAAGTATTCTATTCTTTACTTTACTGAGTAGAGAGCATTATTGTCAAGTGGAAAGGAAGAAATGTAGCAAGTTCTCTATTGCAAGCACTGCATTGAATGAAAGATTAATACATTTTGTACAATCTTTATTCTAACACCATTGAAAGTGCAAGATCGGGAAATCTCAGACACCCAAGGGTAAGATTTCAATATTTCTCTGATGAGGCTTGCCCAGTAAGAGAACCATTGCATTTTCAATGGTGTTTGATTGTTTTTCTCACAAAACAATAGTCTCTGTATAACCAGACTCTAGTTAGCGTCCGCCATATCTAAGCAACTTACTATGACGTCGATAACGTCATAATGTATTTCTGCACGTGAAATTATTATCTCACCCGTGGGATGAGACAAGGATATCTCAAACGGCTAAATATAGGTACTGGCTTGTCTCAAATGTGAGAAAACTGCATCTCATTCATTTACAGATTTAAATAAGCTTCCTTGCTACAAATTTGAGAAATTAAAGAAGAAAAAATCACCAAAACAGAATGAGATCATTTCTCACCATGGCAACAAAGCTGTAACAGCAGAGTATCTACCTACCTTGACAACCTTACCAAATCCAAGAAAAGATATCAGTGAACACAGGCTAGGTAATTATTTAATATGTCTATATCCATCACCACATGTACATCATATTCCTTAAATTTCTGTTGCACTCTGTCCTATCCCTGTTCCCTTACATCTCCAGAGTACCCAATCCTTTTCCTGTATCCCCACATTTCCAGAACAATCTTTCTATTGATTCCTTACATTTCCATAGCACTCTGCCCTACTCCTGTTTCTTTAAAAAATCACAGACTTGTTTACGGTAGTTACATTTCCAGAACACCCAGTCGGTAATATCAACAGCATGCAATCCTGTTTCCCTACTGTGACAACACATCCAATCTTACTCAACTTTCTTATTTTCCATACATTTCAAGTGCTAGTTATCTTGCACTCAGTTTCTTATTTTTACAAAGCACCCAATTTTACTCTTGTATCCTTACTGTTTGCATGCAGGCAAAACTGATTCATCTCTATCTGCATTTTCGTATATTCTGTTTTATATCACAGTTCAGATATCAGTGACTATATATGGAAGTTTTATAAACATATATTTTCATGCATCTCTGATGTTTTGTTAACATCCAGTCAAAACTGGATATTCTATTTACCTGTATGTTACCATAATGAGGCAAACGTTTTAAACATTGAATAAATTTCTTTTATCATTCGGTGATCATAATACATTGTATAATTAACAATAAAGGGGTATGGAGTAAATGCAAATGAGACAAAGATTCTACAAATACATGGTAAAACTAAGTAATGGAATAATGCTCTATTGTTGTTCAAAAGAATTCTTCATCTTGAAGTCACCATCTTCATAGTTGAACCTATACTTCTCTTCTTGTTTTAATCTTCTTGGAAAAAATTTAAAATTTTCATTAAGAGAAATATAAGAAGTTTCTAATTACATTTTTGTACAAGGTTTTATTCATAGTTTCCTCCATTATGTTTTCAGTGTTAGGAGACAGATATATACCAGAAGATTTTGACATTTCTTATTTAACACCACTTGGGAAAACGTCTGCTGGAGTTGTAGGTAATGCTACCGTATTAGAGAGATAGACATGCTAGAAAGGGGTTTCCTTGTTCACTAGTGAAAATATATTCTATTTGTTTCACTCTCAGCACTGTAAAAATGACTTCAAATTAACATATTTTTGAAGAAATTACAGTGCACTTTCGTTTTATTGCCACCTTTAGGACCAGGTAATATTGTAGTGATAAGTTTTCCAGGGTAATATTTTAATGTAAAAATATATATGTTGTGCAATGGCCACAAATTAGCTATGGAACCTGGGACTAATATATTAACTGGATTTGAAACACTATAACAAACCAGTTTGATCCAATCAAATCCTAAATCCAGGCAAAATATCCATAATGCATTGCGACGAAGATGCCATATGACCATTTTCATAGATGTTGATTTTCAATTTCTATCGGAATACCTGTCAATAGAGCCATCTCTTACACAAAAGTTTGTTGTACCTCCCGAAACAAAGTTTGAGGGGGTATATAGGAATCACCCTGTTCGTCTGTACATTTTATCCTTAACGGCTGCTATGATTTTGATGGAATTTTACACAGTTGTAGTATACTATCTGAAGATGTGCATGAAGTAATAAAGTTGCTGTCTGAAACTTTAAAGGGGAGATAATTTGTCTTTGAAAATTTTCCAGAAAAGGGGTAGGATTTATAAACCATGTCAGTGCATGTTCTCTTAAATGGCTGCTTGGATTTTGATGAAAGGTTACACAGTTGTAGTACACCACCTGAAGATGTGCCTGATATAATATAGTTGCTGCCTGAAATTTTGAAGGGGAGATAATTCATCTTTAATATATTATTGAAAAAGAGCGGACGAACCTTGTCAGCGCTTGTCCTCTTAAATGGGTAGTGTATTATGGGTAATGTATTTTGATGAAATGTTACATGGATGTCATATACCACCTGAAGGTTTGCATGAAATCATATGGTTGCTGTCTGAAATTTTGAAGGGGAGATAATTTGTGTTCTGGAAAAAGGGGGAGGTATATCATTGTGTCCATACTTGTATTGTGTCCACATTTGCACTGTGTCCACAACTGTATTTTGTCCACACACACTTAAATTTACACCTGCCATATTGATTCAGGGTTCAATTAGCGGGGGTATAATCGGCTGCCATTCCGCAACAGCTCTAGTTTAATGTCTAATGTTTACTTTAGGAGTGTTTATGAACATCTTCCCAGCCAGATTACCTGATTATTTTACTGTAGGACTTCACGACGTGAATTTTATTGTGCCTATTTCGTGAGAAATTGATTGGCAGAGGCAATGTTTTTTTTACATTTTGTGAAGAAATGGTTGGTTAAATTATGAAATAAATGTGAAGTTCAAACATGTCAAATAGAATGTAAAATTTTACATATCATAGGGTGCCTTGATGTATGATTTATTGTGAGATTTAGTTGATTACATGCTTTGCATCCAAATTGTGTGGTCCCATTTCATGACTAAGTGATTGACGGTGGCAATATATTTACATACTCGTTGTGAAGAAATCATATATCATAAATAAATGTGAAATTGCAATACAAAATATTGTAGAGTACTTTGAGGTAGGTTTTATTGAAATATTTAGTTGATTACAGGCATCGTAACCAAACCGATAAGTCAACATTTTGATGAGAAAGTGATCGATGATTTGAAATACCAAGAAAAAACAAAATTGATGATTTGAAATACCAAGAAAAAACAAACAAAAATCAATAACAGAAAAAAATAATTTTGCATTTTTTTTTTAAATTGCTTCCAATCTAGTTCTTTGATCCTTGAAACTTTCTTTATATTATTTTTAATTAAGAAATAATTCATGGCAGGTATATGGTAATTGGAAATTTAACCATGGGCTGGGCCTTTATATTCGAATTTAACCCTGAGCGTTAGCGAGGGGTTAAATTTACGAATATAAAGGCCCAGCCCATGGTTAAATGACAATAAGCATATACCTGCCATGAATTATTTTAATTCTTATATGATAGAAAACGGAATTTTCCATTCTGAAGCGACCTTAGTGAAGCCGGATTTCCTGTTTCCATTGCTGTCTTTGTCTATGACATAACAATACACAATCTGATGTTTTCAAACAGATCGAAGTTCAAAATCCAAATCAAAAGCAAAAAATTACACATTAACGTGTCTGAATAGCATGATTATGTTATAAAATATGCTCAACATTTATTTCCTTCACAAACTAAGACAAGCAAAATAAAAAGCATGGTTGTTTTGCGTCCCTTTTTCTCTTATTCCGATACCATTTCCGCATGTGCCAAATATATGGTTATCGAGTATTATGCTGGTTGACGATTAACTAGAGCCATGTTAGAATTACAAATAATTAGTAGTCAATCAATTAATTTGATTAAAAGGTATTTTGATTGATTGATTCTTCAAATAAACATACATAATTGTATTCTTTTGTTTTGAATATTGAATACCTTGAATTAAAGTTGAATACAAAATAAACAATAATATTTTCATTATATCAATTAAAGTAAATTCTCTGCAGAGCTGGGTCTAATGTTAGTCCAAGGCAGAATGTAACCATTATCATGTATAATTATTTAAGATTTTCATGTAATTCGGTATATATTATTTACTGGTATTATTATTCGTAGTTTTATAGGTAATTTTTGTTTTAAATACATAGTTGAAATTAATAGTAATAACATCAGAAATTAACCATGTTTACATTAAAAAATAATAATTCTTGAAATACATCGAGTGTGTTATATCTTATACAATGGGTAACTGTAGGTTCTGTGATTAGTACACATCCGTTCCGTTAGAAAATCACTGATTACTTTAGCTGTGACACTGCTTTTTGATGATTATCGAGAGTTTCCAATCCCTACAATATATTACAGATTGAACAAAATAAAAATGGTATTGTTGGCCACGATAAAAAAGTAAAAAACACAAAAATATACAAATTGAAAAACATGTAAAAATGACAAAATTTCAGCTGTATGGCCTTTGACTAGAAGATGACCTGGCTGAAATACAGAGAAGAAAGTGGAAATGATGAGAGTAGGCAAACCTAGTGGTGTGTCTCAGAAATTACCTGTTAAAAACGTGCCAAATCTTGAACATTATCATAAACTAGAATAAAACATTAGTTTTCTGTACTGTGCTACTATGCAAATATTAAATTTCAATACATAAATGATATTATAAAATGGGCTGTTTCTTAACATTCATGCCAAAGGGTTGAGCAGTTCCAAGAAAATGGATGATTTTTAGTTCAAGGAACTGTCATTGTTTCTCACCTGCACTAGTTTGTATAAGAACAGTTACATGCATGTCTGGTATACTGTGGTTAGCTCGCCGAAAATGTTCACCTACTGGGCAATCTTTTCCATTGATGACACTATTAATGTTCGACAAATTGAACACCCAATCTACAGCAAGTCTAATATTTTAATGTTTTTGGAATTTTATGAATATATCACCTAGAAAATATTCTCTTTGGACTGAAAACCGAGGAAATTCTAATAGAAAATGGATTTCGTCCAATACAGACTTAATATCACAGAATTTACATAACCTTTCTTTTCTTGGAAGAATTTCTATATACCTGAAAAAAAAGATATGTGTAGAAAAATAGCCAGTGCACTCATGTACATCTTCTGCAAACTTTTTGGGTTTGTTTTTTCTAGACAACATGCTAAATCTACATTGCTTTTCATCACGGTAAAATTTTATCAATTTTTTTCTGACTAGTTAAATGGGATTTGGACTAGTTAATCTGTTTCCTTAACTAGCCCGAAAGGACTAGTTATGGAAAAAGTTTTTGGCGCAGACTGATAACTTGTTAATGTGACATTACCAGGGGAATTTCTTGGACACAATTCAAGTTTTAACCTTTTTTATGCCCCCGCAACGAAAAGTGGGGGGCATATTGTTTTACCCTTGTCTGTCTGTCCGTTCGTTCGTTCATCCGTTCGTTTGTTCGTTCGTTCATTCGTTCGTTCGTTCGTTCGTCCGTCCCTATGAATGAAAAACACAACTATTCATGTTTTTTTAGAAAGTGTGCAAACTAATTCCAACTACTTCAAAGGAATCTA
Organism: Modiolus philippinarum; assembly: GCA_002080025.1. Classification (NCBI taxonomy): domain Eukaryota; kingdom Metazoa; phylum Mollusca; class Bivalvia; order Mytilida; family Modiolidae; genus Modiolus; species Modiolus philippinarum. The sequence goes on from MJUU01021471.1 coordinate 19,189, forward strand.
ACTTACAATAAGTAGATGTGCTCACACATATCCTATGGAATATTCAAAATGGCTGCGGTTGCCATGGAAACTGAAAAAAGGTGGGAAAATTCAAAGTGCCTTAAATTTGATAAAACTTTACAAGAAGGATGTCTAGCACCCATAGAAATGATTTTGGGCCTAAAATTTTCAAAATGGCTGCCGTTGCTATGGTAACTGGAAAAAGGCGGGAAAATTCAAAGTGCCTCAAAATGGATGAAACTTTACAGGAAGATTTCATAGCACCCACAAAATTGATTTTTGGGCTCAGAACTTCCCTTTTATATATTTTGGAAAAAGGGAAGGCATGTCATTGTGTCCATACTTGTACTGTGTCAACACACGCTTCAATTTGCACTTGCCATAATGATTCAGGGTTCAATGAGCGGGGGCATAATTGGTTGCCATTCGGCGACAGCTCTAGTTATTGCATTATATTAGATTAAAAGAAATGGCTATAATTTATTTTAAGCTTATAGACTCATTTGCTTAATTTTTTTTACTCTTCATATTATACAGAATTTTGTTGCATATTATTCAAAGTGAAAAGCCAAAAATTAATACGGTTTCAATATCTGTTGAATACTGTATTAATATCCATTTCTTAATTAGTATTTAAAATAAAATTCATTTTAAGAGACTTACATTTATGAAATACAAAAAGACTGCATATTTATGAACAAAGGAATGTGTTTATGCATATATTATACATTAATATGATACTAACACTGGAATTGTTTATCTTACAGTGTGTGGAATTGGTTCTGGTAGTAAAGACATAATGGATGTATTATCTGTGGCACAGTTCCTTAATGTATGTACATTTTTTTGCAGTAGATTGTTTCATACTTCGAATATACACAGAGACAAGAAGTAAAACATCATATCACATTGATAGAAAAAAGATTGAAAATTTCACAAACATTTGGAAGCTGAACAATAACTCTTAAGGACATATCCAAATGATTCTTGTTATATTTTCATTTTCACAATTATAAGATATGTTGTAAAAAAAAGTCGTAAGGATTCCAAAAATGTTAAGAAAATATTGGATCATTGATCTTGTTTCCAAAGAAATCAAGATTAAACATTGATCATTTTTGCATTTTTCAAAGACAAATCAAGTTCTGGGTTGAAAAATAATGGAGAAAGAATGTTCAATCCAATTGTTACCGAAGCAACAGAAAAACAAAGTTTAAAAGATTTACAGAGAAATTAATTTGACATGAGAAAGCTTGAGCTAGTTCTCTGAATCAATGAATATGTAGCACATATAATATTGTAAGAGTGGCTTGAAATATCCCATTAAAAATTCAGTTTTACAATATTTTAAAGACCTCTCATATTGTCAGTTTTATGAAAATATGATATGGTGTTCTTCTTAAAGACTTCTCATATTGTATGTTTTATGAAAATATGATAATATGCTACTCAAAAATGTTGGAAGCAATCTAGGTTACCAAAGTTCATTTCTGAGTAAATCATAAAAATATGCAACTTTTAAGGAATCTACCATGTTTGACCTCTACAACATGTACAAAGTTCCTCAACTTGGAGGGTACAAATTACATTTCTCTGAAAAAATTGGAATAACTGCAGTCTTCTCTGTTAGGCACTAGTCCAATGGTCGAGACTAGTAAATTTGAATTCGGACTAGTAAATTTTTTCAATCACTAGTCCGACCGGACTAGCAAGAATTTTTAGTTACAGAAATTTTATATTGCATTTTCTAAACAACATGCTAAATCTACATTGCTTTTCATCACAGTAAAATTTTATCAATTTTTTCGGACTAGTAAAATGGGATTCAGACTAGTTAATCTGTTTCCTTAACTAGCCCGAAAGGACTAGTTATGGAAAAAGGTTTTGGCGCAGACTGTAATAACTTACATATTCCTGGAAAACATTGCCTTCTTTTGTGTTTTGTATTACAATGTATCTCATCTGAAACTATTGGATATGTCTTAAAGTTTACCTCCAAATCAACTGAGACTTTTGGATCTTGCTAGGCATCAGATAGGGAAAAATATATATTGATTTTTAGATGTCAGGTCAAAGGTCAAGGTTACAGTTATCAAAAATTAATTGAAAGTGTCAGAAATAATTGCCAGCCAAAAACTTAAAAACGTTGAACAATTTTATAATGTTGGATATTAGGTTGGAACATAAAGATTGAAAATATCTGAAATACTTAGGGCTATTCCAGTAAAAATTCCCACCAGGGGGTGGAAAGCCACTTATTTTTATACCCCCACCAAGAAAAAAATTAAATATATAATTACACTATTAGGATACAATAGAAATTTACCCACCACCAACAGAAAAAAAAATAAATGGAGTTCCACCCCCAGGGAATTTTAAATGGAATAGCCCTTAGTTGTGGTTAAGGAACTCTTAGAAGTTCACAATCTATCCAAATGAGACTTGGTAGCATATTATATGAAACAAAGACCTTGCTGGTGTAGCCCAGTGCATTTGAGATTTTTATGAAAGGTTTGAGTATGATGATAATGCTTGAATGTCATGCTATGTTTCTCTGAATATTTGATATTTTTAAAATTCTTTAATCTGTCACTTCATTTTATATCCTTTTATATACATGTACAAAAGTAAACAAAAAAAATAGCATCCATGTCTTCAAAGAAAGTTTGTTCATTTTGAAAATATGTACTCTGCAGGTATACCATGTGAAAGGAAGATTTGGATACTGTACTCAGGACTTTTCTCCTACAGGACCCTTGATACAAAGGACAACATTTCGTAAGTACTAAATTTACATTGTAAACACCACTTTTTAGCTGAATTAACTTTAGTCAGGGCTGGCTTTTACTTTAAACCTTAATTTTATATGTCTGCCTTCTTTTGGTTGATATATTTTCATTCAAACATCTCCCTTGAAACCAGAATGCCAGGTAGAATCAAACTTGGTCACAATAATTCCTCTGTTAATTATGTTTACAGGCCAAACTAACATGGGTATGAGCTAGGGATATAGCTTTCTGTTGGGAAGAAATGCATGTACATGTACTACTGTGTGATTAGGGGGCACATTTT
>MJUU01021471.1:38343-69875 GCA_002080025.1 Modiolus philippinarum
TGCTGGCAAATTCGGTCGAGCCAGATTATTTATTTTCAAAACTTTGCGGGCCAGAATATTTATTTTTCAATTTTCAATAACATAATAGTATCGTACCAATAAATCTAAGGTCAGATTATTTATTCTCTTGGATGTGCAGGCCAGATTATTTATTTCCAACTTTTTCAGGGACAGGATATTTATTTACAAAATCTGCCAGCCCCTCAGAACCAAATGGTCGTCCCCTAATTGTTAATCGTGAATGTCATAAAAAGCATGATTGTAGTAGATCAACACACACTTTCACATTTATAAAGCGTAATGTCTGTAGATCACGTCACTGCTCTGACAATAGTTAATCCGACAGTCATAAGTTCCACTCTCAATAGTCAGGTTTGGGTTCAATTACTTTAAAAAGTAATTAAATACTTTCAATTACATTGCATTTTTCACCAATTACATTACATTGCAAATACAGTGATTTTTGAAAAGTGTTTGATTTTTTTTTTCAAATACTTTGAAAGAGTAATTGAATACATTGCAATTACATTTTAGGTAAAAAATCAAACATCAAATTTATCATCTAACAATATACTCTGTCTAATAGAAATTATTGCCGGAGTCTATTGTAGTTCTAAATTATAGTATGATTATGTATTAACATTTTTTGGCCGGGTTGCACGCAGTGCAAATCCGGGTTATAGTATGGTGAATGTTGGATGGCGGCGGGCGGGGAAAATGGGATACCTATTATTATCTTTGTAGTTTGTATGAACAAATTTAATGTACCGGTAGTAAATTCAAATAGATATAAGATAATTATATATAAAAGACATAAATGTTTTTTTCATCACAAATGTTCAAAATTTTTATCATCCCTTCTGCAATGTTATGGTCAATATTTCCTTCTAAAATGTCTCTCTACAAGAGCTGAGCTGCACATTATGTTGCATTTATAGTTTATTTTGGCAGATGGAATTCATCAAATACCCTCAATGAATGTCTTGAGTGGAAAAAGTTACTATTCAAAACTATTAAACTTGTCAAAATTAATTCAGAAATACGTGAATATGGGAACATAGGTAGACACCTAGTCTTTGAGGATATTAATGGGATTAAGTCTTTTGTAAATCCACTGATTGTCTATAATAATTAATGATTAGATAAACACTGCAAAGATGTGACATGCCCAATTATGTACTAGTACATAATCATCTCAATTTTGATTTAATGTCTCAAATTGATCAGACTGATTGTTACAACACACAACATCTTGGGCAATGCATTTGAAAAGTGTTTGAAAAGTAATTGCAATTACATCAATTTTTATGCCCCGCCACGTAATGGAAGGGGCATATAGATTTACCCTTGTCCGTCCGTACGTCCCGATGTTAAGTTATGTGTTTAGGTCCATATTTTGGTTACCTCTTGTAATATTTTAATAATATTACATCGGTACATGCACCTTGATTAATACTACCAGATTCACTAACAATTAGGGATCCATGACCTACATTTCACGCTTGAGTGACTTTTGTTCAATTTTGCGTTTAGGTCCATTTCTCATCAACTACTCATCATACCACAATGATGTCTCATCAAATTAATCACCTTGATGAGCACTACCCAAATCACCAAGAATTAAGTGGCTTTGACCTATATTTTACGCTTGAGCGACTTTTGTTAAATTTTGCGTTCAGGGCCATTTCTCATCAAGTACACATCATACCACAATGATGTATCATCAAATTAATCACCTTTATGAGTACTACCCAAATCATTAAGAATTAAGTGTCTTTGACCTATATTTTACGCTTGAGTGACTTTTGTTAAATTTTGCGTTTAGGTCCATTTCTCATCAAGTACACATCATACTACAATGATGTCTCATCAAATTAATCACCTTGATGAGTACTACCCAAATCATCAAGAATTAAGTGGCTTTGACCTATAATTTACGCTTGAGTGACTTTTGTTAAATTTTGCGTTTAGGGCCATTTCTCATCAAGCACACATCATACCACAATGATGTATCATCAAATTAATCACCTTGATGAGTACTACCTAAATCATCAAGAATTAAGTGGCTTTAACCTATATTTTACGCTTGAGTGACTTTTGTTAAATTTTGCGTTTAGGGCCATTTCTCATCAAGTACACATCATATCACAATGATTTATCATCAAATTAATCACCTTGATGAGTACTACCCAAATCATCAAGAATTAAGTGGCTTTGACCTATATTTTACACTTGAGTGACTTTTGTTAAATCTTGCATTTAAACAACTAAACATGCTATCACAATCGTATTGTGTCATATAAATCACCTTAACAGATGCTATTCAAATCAAGGACAATTAAGTGTCTTTGACCTACATTTTATGCTTGAGTAACTTTTGGTAAAATTTGTGTTTTAAGGTCCATTTCTAAACAACTACACAATATATCATGATATTTCATGAAGAGACCAATCTTGGTGAGAACTACATAATTGTTAGATAATTTTTTTTTACTTTGACTGACATTTTACCCATGAATGATTTTGTTAAATTTTTGCATTAGGTCCATTTATTAACAACTGGGTGTTTAATTAAATAAATCGCTTAAGTTCTCTATTGCGATAAATTTTACGGCGGGGCATCCGTGTCTTATAGACACATTCTCTAGTTCAAATTGTATTTAAATATTTTCAAATACTTGTAATTGAAATAAAACTTAGTTGCAATTACTTTCAATTTCTTCAAAAATTGTAATTGATTGCAATCAATTGTAATTACCCCATCCCTGTCAAAAGTCCAACAGTCATTGGTCCGACAGCACACCTAACACCTATAAATAACAAAAAGCATAATTTACATAAAAAACAGCAAAAGGGGAGACCTGATTTCTCACCAGGACAGTCACACCGAGAATGTCACATCATCCAATACGCACCAGTAGTATACGAGTACAGTTCAGGTCGCATTTGACGAGGTGGAGCCGGAAGTGACATATACCGGAAATGACGTCATCGGAAGTCACGTGACCGGAACACGAAGTATTTGGGTTGTGCATGCGCAACCGGAAGTGGCCCTATTTGAGCCCTATTCGGCCATTTGGTAGGAAATGACGTGTTGGAACAACACGTGACTCCCACAGGGGTGTAATGGGAAGGTGTTGGAGCGCACATGCGATCAGAAGTGGGTGTAGACCGGAAGTAGTCCTATTTGAAGCCCTATTCGACTATATTAACCGGAAATGACGTGTTGGAACAACATGTGACTCCACAGGGGTCTTGTTTAACCCAATTATATTACACATGCGTTCGGAAGTGGGCGTAGCCCAAGATGTATACTGGAAGTGGTTCTTTTTGAAGCCTTATTCGGCCATATTGACCGGAAATGACGTGTTGGAACAACATGTGAACCCGCAGGGATCTTATTAAGCCTAATTACATGACGCATCCGCGACCGGAAGTGGGTTATTTTCCCCAGTTGTATACCGGAAGTCGGGTATATTCCCAAGTTCGGATATTTTCGGCAGTTGTCGTTATATTTCTGAGGGTCTTTTGTCATGTCCGTGTTCATCAAGGGGAGATAACTCTTGCTTGTATTTTCCCGCCCTTTTTTATCAGTGGGTGTCTTCTATCAGGTGCATGTTGATTCGAGACTTGGGCGAGATAACGCTTGATTAACTTGAGTTGCTTACGAATTTATGTTTATGTTCGCAAATATGGAAACACGACTCAAGAGTACGTTTTTTTTTGTTGTGCTCGCGTGCTCATGTCACTATATTGCTGCTGCTGCACCAGGGTGATCGGGTTTCTGCTGCTGCTGTGCTAGGTCGATTTGGCTTTTGCTGCTGCTTCAAGCTTTGAAAAGATAAAGATAAAATGTGAATTTTGTGTGAATCCAGCCATTATTTGTTGAATCCATGAAGGGTCACTCTGCGTTTCACCAGGCTTGTGACTGTCTATAACTGTATAGTTATATGCCACATTTCCCCTTTTCCTCCCTATCCTGACTGTCTTTGGTCTATTCTTTACGCACATCGTTGTCTTCGATCGATGGTGGGTCACAATCTCGTACAGTAGCAAACTATCTCTTATCTAGAGCATACTTCCAAGCCTCTCTAGAATTATGGTCCTCATCTTCTTACAATCGCTGAATTGCAACTCGATTGATCAGTATTATGTACACCTTCAATCCATTTGGTCCCCAAAACACATCCGTATTAACTTGGCAATAATCTTATCTAAATGATATTCCTTTATTGAATATATTTTTAACCCTTACCATGTTTAGTTCTATCTTAAATACGCTCACGAGTATACTTTTAGCTGTGCTCGCGTGCTCATTTCAGTATTCGGTGGTGGCGGTGGTGGGAAGATTGATCAGGATGGTGGTGGAGGTAGAGGTGGTGGAGGAGATAGTGGTTATCGTGGTAGTTGGACTTTTCTAATGGATGTAAGGGCGACAAGTGTGTTGGTGAGCTTCTTCAGTTATGGATTTTCTTGTTCAATGATACTACTCACGACTGCTCATATGACTCACGAGTTGCTCACGAGTATCGTTTTGACAGTGCTCGCATGCTCATTTGACTATTCGGTGGTGGTGGTGGTGGGCTATGACTGGGTGGTGGTGGCGGCGGTGGTGGTGGTGGTGAGGGCGATAATCATACCTAACCCTAACAATAATTTAATACTAACACTTTCTATACTTTAGATATAACCCTTTCCATAATTTAAGTCTAACCCTATTTATAATCTAACCGTAACTCTAACCCTTACTTTGATATAGCCTTAATTCTATCTATCATCTAACTCTAACTCTATCTATACTCTAACCCTAACTCTAGCCCTAACTATGATATAACCCTAATCATATCTATAATTTAACCCTAACCCTTACTATGATATAAACCTAACCCTATCTATAAACTAACCTTAACTCTAACCCTAACTATGATATAACCCTAATCATATCTATAATCTAACCCTAACCATAACCTTACCATAATTTAATCCTAACCATTACCCTAGCAACCCTAACCATAGTAGTAGTAATAAGCAGTGTTCGGTCTGTAACATAAGAGAAATGCATGGAACCACCCAGAACAAATAATGAATTTCTCTTATGTTACTAACCCTATCTATAAACTAACCTTAACTCTAACCCTAACTATGATATAACCCTAATCATATCTATAATCTAACCCTAACCATAACCTTACCATAATTTAATCCTAACCATTACCCTAGCAACCCTACCCATAGTAGTAGTAATAAGCAGTGTTCGGTCTGTAACATAAGAGAAATGCATGGAACCGCCCAGAACAAATAATGAATTTCTCTTATGTTACAGACCGAACACTGCTTATTACTACTATCTCGGATCAAATGCCGAAAATATCCGAACGACCATGTCCGAGTCGTTCCGACTTTAGAACATACCCGACTTCCGGTATACAACTGGGAAAATAACCCACTTCCGGTCGTGCATGCGTAATGTAATTAGGCTTAACAAGATCCCTGCGGGATCACATGTTGTTCCAACACGTCATTTATGGTCAATATGGCCGAATAGGGCTTCAAATAGGACTTCTTCCGGTCTACACCAGGGGACACACCCACTTCCGGTCGCGCATGCGCGTTCCAATACCTTCCCATTACATCCTTTTGGAGTCACGTGTTGTTCCAACACGTCATTTACTGTCAAACGGCCGAATAGGGCTCAAACAGGGCCACTTCCGGTTGCGCATGCCCAACCCAAACACTTCGTGTTCCGTCACGTTACTTCCGCTTCTGGTCACGTGACTTCTGGTGACGTCATTTCCGGTTCCACCTCGTCAAATACGACCTGAACCGTACTCGTATACTACTCGCACCTTAGGGAGCAACCTTTTGATTTTTTTGGGGTCGAGGCTATTTGAATGAAAAGGCAGGATGGTACCTTATTGTTACAAAAATCCAGGGTGACCATGGGGGTGAAAAAGGCGATATGCAACTGATTAAATATATCAGGATATGTTAATAAAACAAAAATCCAGGCCAGGCTTGGACCAAAAATGAAAGAAAACCTAGGACGAAACATTTGACCTTAGTCCTCCACATAAATATCAAAATATTGCTCCCTTAGATGAATACCGTCAATGCACTATTCAGAGGCCACAACTCTGAATTAATAATAAGCAACCATTCTAAGAATAAAGATCTGAGTGCCTTTAAACGAATTTCAGAGAGCAGTACAGCACGAAAAAGAAAGCTTCAAGAAAAAATAATAATGGTGCATTACATGATACCCCGCTACGTTTCACAAAATTTCAAAGTTTCAAGGGCATAACTCCAGAACCCCTTGGACTTCTGAGTCCCAAGTCATACTTGGCCTGAGTTCTGTGATATAACTTAAACACCAAATTTAAGGATGTACCCTGATGACGAGACAAAATTTTAAAGTAATTAACTATTTTTTCAACCTTGATTTTTGCAATGTTCTTACCCTATAAATTCAATATACCAAGTTATACCTTGCACCTTTGAACTCAAAATCGAACTTGGCCCGAGTTATATGATAAACAACTTACATACCAAGTTAGAGGACTGTATTTTATTCCATCACAAGTTATCAGTCGGAAACCTTGAAATTCACGAAATTTAAAAGTTTCAGGGGGCATAACTCCAGAACACCTTGGACCTTTGAACCCAAAGTAGAACTTGGCCTGAGTTTTATGATAAACATCTTACATACCAATTTTCCAAAAGTTATCAGTCGGAAACCTCCGGGGGACAGACAGACGGACGGGTGGACACACGACTGAAAGTATCACATAATACCTCGCCACTACGCGTGGCGGGGTATAAAAGTATAAGGGACAATTAAAAAGAGATTGGTGGACGATATGGTCATCAAAGCACAAAAACCTTCAAAAAGCGGTATGATGAGAGAAGCCTATGATGTCACAGAAATGCAATGAAAGATCAAAGCAAATTGCTTCTGTCAAGAACAAAGAGAAAAGCTTCTTTCTCAAAAAGGGAAAATTAGTGCAACCCAACAAACATATAAGAAGAACATATAGAAACGAGAATAAATGCAGAGCCAACTACAGATTGGCATAAAAATTAGAAAATAGTATGAAAGAAATAGAAAAAGAAAAGACACCTGGGAAATATAACACCTCTGTGGAGCAAGGATTTGTATAGTATGTGTGGAGTTACTAACATCTGACATCAGAGTAACTGTAAATACTATTTCGAACAATCTAGTACACTTAAAGAGCACAAGAATATTAGTACAAAGACCCTAACATAAAGCTATCCAATAAAGGAGACCTTACAAACAACTGTGGCCATCCTAATAGCTACAACAGCAAAAGGTGTGAGTAAAATGATTATCAAAAGAATAGCACTGCACCGGCGAATCGAGCCTTCAAAGAAAGGGGGGTGGGGGTTGCAATGACGTTCAAGAAAATGCGGATTCCAGTAGAAATTTTGCCAGTTTTTATCAATTTTTTGCCTAAATTCTGACGAATTTTTAGATTTTCCAGTAAAAGAAGTGTTCTAACCCCGGGACTTCCGCCTGGAGGATAAAAAGCTCAATGAAGAACAACTAGGATTTAGTTGTAGTGTTACGGAGTAAGTTGTTTACTTATGTTCAATTGGTTGCATGTACTATAGGGAAACGGAGGATAGAGAAAGAGGAGGTCTTGGTATCCATGAACCGGACTAGCCCTACCACTACAAAGCTTCTGCTAGTGCCGGTACCAAGTCCGGCTATCCCGAGTTTTTATCGTTGTTCACATTTTCTTTTTTGTGTGTGTGTTTTTCTGGTGTAGTTTTCTTATGGATTGTTGCATGTAGTTGTGATTTTCGGCCGATATAGCAATGGGCTCTGCAAAGAAATCTGAAGTGTTTCTGGTAGTAACAATGGCGAAGATTAAACTGTTTTAATTAAACATAATACAGCGGTGAAACAGACTTCATCACACACCATCTATCTGCTTACTATCATACCGTTCATTTATTAGCACATTTAAGCTTTATGATAAATGTGATGATTTTAACTTCCCGATTGTGAACTTTCCCTATCTGAGCATCAGTACATTTCACAATTGATTCATTACCGTCGAGCATGTAGTTTGTACAGTAATTTTTTTAATAGAGTGAAAACACTGTCCCAAAAGATGCTAAGTCAGGGATTTGTTCAGCCTTTGTTACTTTCATCTCTCCAGAAATTATACGGCCGCCATCATGACATCATTGACAGGTATGAAGTGTCTGTGTCTCAAATGAAAACGAACATTTCAGCTAGATTTCACGTCTTCACGGATTTGACATAACCGGTTTTAACACTAACACTGGATTGACTCACTGATAGTGTGACGGTTGCCGCTTAGCAGAGCAGAACATGGTTACCCTTCCGGAGCACCTGATGTCACTCTCGGTTTTTATGGGAGTTCCCACTATGAGTGCTTTAGTTCTTAATGTCGTCTTTTTATTTCAGTGACATATGGCTGTCTCACATCCCTGTTTTGTCTTTTTTTTCTCTGTTGCCGTTTTTGCCATGTCTTTGAATTTTGATTTTGATTTTTGTCATCATCACTTCCATTTTTCCTTTGGTATTCTACTGCCGCTGATCAAAGCTTGAGAGAGAACATATTAACAAAATACCAATATCTGAAGTAAATTGATTGACATTTCAGGAACTTATGTCTCTCCAGTGTAGGTAAACATTTGGAAGGCCAAATTCAACTGGTATTTCATAACACTGGATGTAGAAGGTTATTTAAATATCCTAGCAATAGAACGAGAAGTTTTCTAAAAAGAATTGAACAGGACCTTACCACGCTTATCCCCTCCACATTTCATCGACACTTTCTTGATGTGTGATGCTGCACATCGAGTCAGATTTATCTGATTGTGGGGCAAATGAATATTGGGCTAATGATTGTCGCTGTAATGAGCGTCGGACTAATGTTGGACCACATAGTTATGTTCAATTTTACAAAATTTGTACGAGACAGAAAGAGGCAAGTACCACTCAAGTTTACAACTTCAAAAGAGTTTCCATGTTCCACTCTTTCTCAAAAACATAATTTTGGAAGATCATATAAAAGTTTACACTATAGTTATCGGGGAAGCTGATATACAAACATTGATACATGCACCCAATACGCCTATCTATTTGTGACAAAAAATTCTAACTACTTATACCCAAAACGGAAGTCAGTTGGATAACATGAGGCAAGGTATTTGTGTTCAAAACGATTTGGCATTCTTCTTTTATTATTTTTTTTTTAATTTGACACTTTATATCAGTTGCTTTAACAAACATGCATTCAGAATTTTTCAAACTTTATATCAGTAACATGTTCAGCATAATCTATTGTTCTGATTTTTCAGTGAAGTCTTCTTCAGTGTCTTTTATACTTCATGCGTTTTTCAGTAACATGTTCAACAATATCTATTATTCTGAGTATTTCGGCAATGCTTTCATCAATGTTTACTATTCTGTGTTTCCACAAATGTCCAAAATGAATTCTTGGACGGACTGAATGCGAATGAGTTCTTCCTCGAAACTGTTACGCGTTGACGAACCGTACAATTAAAGCCAATGTAAATAATAGGCCATTTTATGTACGTCTCACAGAATATTCCACTTCCCTGTTCTGTTGTATGTTGTAAGACATTTATGAGCTGTGCGTCTGATCTTGGGGTCTGAATCTCTGTTAAATCCGTCCAGGGCCTCGGCGACTTGAAATTCCAAATGAGTTGGTGAACCGTCACAGATTGTATGTAAGACCTGCTGTCTGACGTTAATGGCTTCGTCGTCGACCATTTCAAATACTCTGTTCCAGAAGTCGTCGTGGTCCTTCTTTACTCTGCATGGACAAATTTCCTGCAAAAAGCATAATCAGTATATATTGCAAGTCGATTAATGGATAGACATCGGGAAACGAATGCCGATAGACATCGGAAAACGAATACCGAAGCAAAAATGATGAAAGAGGGAATATATAATTTTGAAGTAAGTCGTATTTAAACTGACATGACTTAATTGAAAATCAACGATTTTTGAAATAGTCGAAAATATTGTAATGATGGAAACTTCAAACTTATTTAAGTTTTCTTGTTACTGAAAAAACCTAGTCAGAATTTTTTAGTTCTATGGAATACGCTCATATTGCAAAATATTAAGTTTTCACTGCCGACAATTTAAACTGAAAAGGGGTGGGGGTTATGGTTTTTTTTCTGGACAGAATTTTTTTTCGCGCGAAGCCTGAAAAGTTTATTTTTTTCACATGTATCAACAAAATATTTTTTTTTTCAAAATTAACAATATTTTTGGGGACAGAAAGCCTCCTTCAGATTTATTTTTCATCATTTTAGCAGCCAAAATATTTTTTCACATAAAATCAGCTTCAAAATATTAAAAAAAAATAGCCCCCTACAAGTTAAATGGTCGGTCCCTAATAATTTCTGATAGAATTTCTGGCAGCCTTAACAAAGACGGATTATGTTCTGATTGCAATTTTGATGCAGATGATAATAATTCAAGATAAATTTTGTTCTAAGTTTTAAATCATTGGTTACAAGAAAAAAGCCTTACCTTCAAAGCTTTCTGTCTAACTCTAGGGTCTGGGTGCTTTGTGAGTTCAATAATTGTTTCAATGGTTGTGGTGTCTCTGCACAACCTGATTGCTTCGCTGACTGGCAACTTGGAGATTTCTGTCATCTTGAAGCCTGTAAGTGGCTGTGTATTGCGTGTCGCCTTCTTTTTGTTTATATATGATCGAGTGGTCTATTTTTAGTATATTCGATCATGTGTTATTGCTTTAGCGTTGTGAAATCCAATACACAAGAATCTACCTGTATTGTTTATATTTAACTTAAAACTATTAATAGACATACTGACTAAACATAAATATAGTCACAGACAATGAACTTACATTTGGCATAGTCTCAAATCATTTAATTTTCTAATTAATTCATTTTTATTTAATTTGTTTAATTTTTGTTGGCACACAACCCGTCAAAATATTATGTAATGATTACGAAATATAAAGTTTTTTATGCCCCCGTGAATCGAAGATTTGGGGGCATATAGTTTTTGGTCTGTCTGTCTGTTTGTTTGTCTGTTTGTCTGTTTGTCCACAAAAAACTTAAACATTGGGTATATCTTTTGAATGGTAAGTAATAGGGCTCTCATATTTTGCATATATATTCCTTTTGGCAAGACCTTTCAAACGATACCAAAATTTTGGACCTCGAGACCTTGACCTTGACATGTGATGGACTTTTTAAAAAAAAAATAACTTTAACATTGGGTATATCTTTTGAATGGTAAGTGATATGGCTTTCATATTTTGCATGTGTATTCCTTGTGGCAAGACCTTTTAATTGGTACCAGAATAGTTGACCTTGTGACCTTGACCTTGGCCTTTGAACAACTGCATAAAAACTTTAACATTGAGCATATCTTTTGAATGGTAAGTGATAGGGCTTTCATAGTTTGCATGTGTATTCATTATGGAGAGACCTTTCAGTTGGTACCAGGATATTTGACCTCGTGACCTTGACTTTGGTATGTGACTGTCTGGTAAAATGTCCCCAGAAAAATGAAATTATATTTTGTTTTTATGCCGATTTGGGGGGCATATAGTTTTTGGTCTGTGTGTCTGTTTGTTTGTCTGTTTGTCCACAAAAAACTTTAACAATAGGTATATCTTTTGAATTGTAAGTGATAGGGCTCTCATATTTTGCATGTGTATTCCTTGTGGCAAGACCTTTCAAACGATACCAAAATTTTGGACCTCGTGACCTTGCCCTTGACATGTGATGGACTTTTTGAAAAAAAATAATAAACTTTAACATTTGGTATATCTTTTGAATGGTAAGTGATATGTCTTTCATATTTTGCATGTGCATTCCTTGTGGCAAGATCTTTTAATTGGTACCAGAATACAATAAAGAAAAAAAAATTGAAAATTCCGAAGAAAAAAAAAATATAATATAAATAAAAGCACTTCACTGTGTATAAACTAGAAGGTACATGGGGTGCAACATCAGAAATAAGAGACATTTAAACGATAAAAAATCTTTTGGATCCTTTGATAAATTTATAAACTTGTTAAAAAATGTTTGTATTTCTTGTATCGACAAGTTCTTGTTTCCTTTAGTTAAGAGATCAAGGTCTATTTCCACTGGCAAAGAATAACCTTTCAAATAGATTTTCTCGAATATCTGTGTACAGAGGACAAACGAAAAAAAAATAATAAGCATCCACATTTACAAGCTGGACTTGCAACTTTATATAGATCATAGTTAAGGAATGACGAACAATTACGAAGTTGCGTTAGACATATATATAATTTCCGAGGTCCGTAAGAGAAATATTTTTGTACAGTAGTATGTTTAGAATTATCATTTATTTCAATTGCATATTTAAATTAAGATATAAAGTCGAGATTTCGGACATTTATATCTAATTTGTTCCATTCTCTAATAGTGGAGGGGATATACGAAGAACTGGAAAGAGATAGTCTACGAAAAGAAATCATGATATCGGAAACATTTTTGAGCGAATACTACTGCTGTACTTAGTATGAATAAGATCGCAAGGGTATGCGGGAGCTTGTCCATTTTGAATATTAAGGTTAGTGAGGACACCTGAGTCCAAAAATAATTCCGAATTAAGAATGGCTATTTTTTAAATATTTTAATCTTTCTTTGGTATAAATATTGGACCACCCTTCCAGGCGTTTTTCTGAAAAGAATGGGGTCAAAGTTACCTCCTCCTGAATAATGGTCCGAATTCCCATTTACTCCCCTTGTGACCATATAAAAAAATCAACTGTACATTGTTTTTGTAAAAAAGTGTTTGGATTATAAGTCTTTGTTGTTTTAAAGGTATTTCTAAAATTACACTCACTTCTGTCAATTCCCAATTATGTCTCTTTTTGCCCCCTTGAGGGACATAAAAAGTGAAATTCAGAAAAACTTCCGACTTCAAAATTTCATTTTTTTGCTTAAATATATAACTTTATACGATATCTTCCAAATATAAAAAAAATCAGTATAGCAAACCAGGCTTTTAAGAGACCTACAAGCATTCAAAGTTGACAACATTGCCATCCTCCCCTCAAAAAATTTTGCCGTCACTAGAACAAAATCGGAAGTGATGTCACCGGCTGTGCTTGTAGCACAAATACCAAACCAAAATAGTCAAATACGGTCTTCACTTCAATAGAACAGGAAGTTGTAGGTTACACATTTCAAACCGGAAGTGGATACTTTCTTACCTACTGTTAATCATAAATACAAAAATTTCATCTACGAATTCAAATTTTGTGATATATTGTATGATAGTTCGACCCCCACAGGAGTCCCATAGAGAGATAAAGTAGTGCGCATGCGGGACCGGAAGTAGTTTGTATTTCCAATTGGCCACCGTTTTGACCGGAATGACCTATTATGCTGTATAAAGATATATTTTGGTGGCGTTGACTAAATGAATGGGTTGATATTTCTCATATTTTCTTGTTCCAAACTTCTAGGGAGTGATCTTTATAAAACGGAAATCAGCAGTGGGTATTTCTATCACGTCTGCGTTAATTGTTAAGAAGGCAAAGGCTGATGTTGTTGTTCTAGGGTAAATTCTCTCTTCCCACAATTTTCAAGTTTTATTCTATCATTTTTCCACTTTTCTTATTCCTTTGTGTACATAATTTACTTTTTTCACAACTATATCTCTATTTTATTTACCTTTATCAAAGTTATTTTTTTCAGCTTTTTACTGTGTTAATCTATTATTATTTTCCTTTTTCTCACCTTACTTCAAGATTATTTCCATTTTTTCATCATATACGAAGGAATTTGAATTTTTTCCGCCATTTTGCTGTTTCCATGGCAACGGTCGCCATTTTGATTTTTGAAAGACAAAAACTCGTATCTACTCATGCTAAGTTACCTTCCTGTCAAATTTCAGTCATTTTGGGGCAATTTGAAAATTTCCCGCCATTTTCTGTTTCCATAGCAACGGTCGCCATTTTGATGTTTTTAAAACCAAAGTTCGTTTCTACACATGCTCAGTAACTTTCCTGTCAAATTTCATTCCATTCTGAACATTTTTAATTTTTTCCCGCCATTTTTTTGGGGTTAAATCACGTGACAGCTGTCCTCACTAACCTTAAAGAATAAATTTAATTTGCGTTTTCGTCTTCTCTCTGATACGGTTTCCCAGCCTGTTTCTCTGTATAGACAATCTATTTTTGTAAAAATTGGGAGACCGGTGACAATTCTGGCGGCTTCGAGTTGAAGACTTTCTAATTTATTTGAATAAACAATTCCACAATTGTCCCACACTTCAGAGGCATATTCGAACAACGGTCGTATAAACACGATATACAGGTTTTCTAAATTGGTTCTCCCAAGATTGAATTTTAATTTACGTAGAACACAAAGATGTTTCGAAATACTAGTGATAAGATTGTCAAGATGAGTATTCAATTTGGCATCATTAGAAAGAGTGACACGAAGATGCCTATGATTGTCAGTAAGATGAAGTTGTTTCCCATTAAACTGGAAGTTAAGGTTATCGTCTATTTCTAAATTAGAAATAATCATAATCATTATTTCAGTTTTTTTAGGATTAAAAAGGTAAGATAGTCAACGACTCTCAGGATTCCATACCAAAAGTCTTAGGAAAGTTTGAAAGATATACTGGATAAATGAAATCACAAACCAAGCACTATATGAGAAGACAGGGCAAGTTGACATCATGACCCAGATTGAGCAGAGGAGAATGAGATGGTTTGGACACATGGTAAGAAAGGACCCTAGCTACTACATTGTAACATCTCTAGGGTACATGTAGCATCAAACTTGACACCATCAGATGGTAAACGAAATCGAGGGAGGTCTAAAGAGACGTGGAGAAGAACAGTGACGAGCGATTTTAAAAGCATGGGAAAGACCTTGGGTCAAATGGAAAAACTCACCAAAGACCGTGATGCCTGGAAGTCCTTGGTTAAAGATGCAGCCTTATGCACCATCAGGCGCGAAGAGGATAAGTAAGAAAGTAAGTAAGTTATATGGGGTAATAGATATATAACGCTAGATAATAAGAGTTTTTGTTTTAAACATTGGGTTGATAGTGATATCATTTACGTTAATGATGTTTTAAACGGTAAGGGGAAATAAGTCGGGATGTTGTATTGAGTAAATCAAAATGTAAAAAGAATTGGATTTCAGAATTTTCTGTAGTTAAGAATGCAATACCAAAATGAATTAAAAACAGAAAAGTCGAAAAAAAACTGTTAATTTTTAAAAGGAACGCGTTTTTATACAAAGAAAATTTGGATGTTCAACGGATAACAAATAAATTATTGTATCAGTCGTTGCTTAGCCATAAATTTGAAAAACCAGTTGGTATCAATGCTTGGTTTTCTCACTTTGAAATGACAAAAAAACTCTGATACGAATAATTTATATCTATTTATTTTCCAATATATCGAAGAAAACAAACTGAAAATGTATCGATGGAAACTATTGAATTTTATATTACCATGTAAAAAATTATTATTATATCTAGATTGAAAACAACAGAAGATAATCTTTGTAATTTTTGTGGTAAAGAAGAAAATTATGAACATTATTTTATTTATTGTCAGTATCTAGAACAGTTATGGAGAGAATTTAAAAAAAATACTAAGTGAATTAAATATTGAAAATAAAATAACATTAAAACATATGGTATTTGGATGTAAGATTTTTGATAAAGACTTTTTTGATATAAATTTTTTTCTTACTGTTTTAGGATTTTCTATCTACAAAATATATTATGTTTCAGAACAAAAAACAAGATACGTACTAAGTACTTTGAATTTATTCAGAGAAGAATATTGCAAAGGAGTTAAGTTTATTCAAAATCAAGGAAAAGTGTTTTTTTGAAAAAAAAAACTATATGAGAATTTAACTTTTTTCGATTTATAAATGTATGTTATAGTAATTGTGTCGCCTGCACCTATTGCAGGATCGACACATAGGGATTACTATCCGTCGTCTTGCGTCCGTCTGTCTGTCCGTCCGTCTGTCTGTCTGCCTGTATGGCTCCAAAATTTTTACCATTATCCGCATCTCCTCCTAAACCGATGGGTACATTCCAACGAAACTTGCAGGAGTTCTTCAATATATATTGTAGTTGTGCACCATGCGTTTAGTTTTTCTTAATCAATGTTTTTCCAGATTTTGAAGCTATTTTTGGACTTTGTCGTTTTAGCTTATTGAAGTCATAGGATAAACCTCTATAATCCGTAACTCCTCCTAGACCGTTTGGTACTTTTCAACCAAACTTGCTAGAATATTTCAATATATATTGCAGATGTGCACCATGAATTAAGTTTTTGATAATTTTTTGATTTTTTTTATAGATTTTTAAAGCTATCTTTGGGCTTTGTTATTTTAGCTTATTGATGTCATAGGGTATACCTCCATTATGCGCAACTCCTCCTAGATGGCTTGGTACTTTCCAACCATACTTCCAGGAATACTTCAATATATATTGAACCATGCTTTTAGTTTTTGATTAATTTTGATTTTTTTAAATATTTTTAGCTATCTTTAGACTTTGTCATTTTAGCTTATTTGCGTCATTTGGTATACCTTCATTATCCCTAACTCCTCCTAAACTGCTTGGTACTTTCCAACCAAACTTGCAGAATTCTTCAATATATATTGTAGATGTGCCCATGCATTTTGATATGCTTTAATTTAGATTTTTTCTGATTATCTTTGGACTGTGTCATTATATCACAAAACAGGAATATAATGCAGGCGACACATGTGTTCCGCGGAACACCCATGCATTTTTCTAAAATGTATGTATTTATAATAGGTATTATTACATCATAAGGAGCTGGCTTGGACTTATGGAATCCATTGTAACAAGCCTTGTCGAAATAAAGAAGATATATCTTGTTGTTAGGGACCGACCATTTAACCTGAAAGGGGGTTATGGTTTTTTTTTCTGGACAGAAAAATTTTTATTACGTTTATCAACAATTTTTTTTTCAAAATTAACATTATTTTTTTGGGCAGAAAGCCTCCTTCAGAAAATGTTTTTTCATCATTTTGGCAGCCAAAATATTTTTTTCACATAAAATCACGTCCAAAATATTTTTTTAAGAAAAAAACCATAGCCCCCCTTTCAAGTTAAATGGTCGGTCCCTTAAAAAAAGAATTTCATCAAATTGTCATGTAAAAGGTATATGAAAGATATATGCAATCTCACTTTGGAAAGAAAAGTAGGGGTAAGTGTGCATTTTTTTAAATGTATCAAGAGAGTTTCGAAAGACAGAGACAATTTCAAACACCTAAGGAATGACTATCTTCAACGAATATTCTAATTGTTTATTTTGAACTTTTATTTTCAATGGCAATATCTTAAGTCATGGCAAAAATAGTAATTTATGAAACTGACAGGCAGATGCAAATACTATTTGGTATAATTCCCGTTTTTTATGGATAATTTCTTGAAAATCGTCTGCAAAATATAATTTACACATTTGTTAATTTGACATATATATTCAAACATGTTAATACACCATATTGCTAATGTAATATGGAATAAAAAAGATAACAGGAAACACCAACACCAAATATCTCTTTTGGATTGATTATACAAAATAATCATTATAGGCGTTTGAGCCTCAGGCACTTGTTTCATAAAAAATGTCAGTCCCTCCCTCTCTTCTTTTTTTATGAAACAAGTGCCTGTGGTTTGAGCATGATAATGTGTTTGGTAGAGTCATATTACCTCAAGTAATGGGCTAATATGGATAATAAAATAATTACTAGTTATTTAGATTTAGCATCTATCCTTAGTACATTTTCTTCTACCGAAAGGATTTTAGCACTTAGCATCGAGCTTCTGCAGGACTATATTCCCGTGATAAATGACAGTTTGCATTTAATAAATGTTGTTCTTCTTCAGTATATGGTCACAATCGACAACTCTGTAAAATAAAAACTGTGAAATTTTGTTTAAACAAAATGTTTTCTTTCAATTAAAGAACTTCAGAAAAAACATATCACCATCATCGGTTCCAAAGCTTGGCAACCTTAGGGAGCTAGCATTCTAAAATTCGAAAAAATCTAGGATCTGAAATTCGGCTATAAAATATCAGGAGAGGAGTAAACTGAATAAAAATAGCTAAGATGACAAATATGAACCAAAATTCCAGGTTTGGACCAAAATAAAAACAAAACAAAACAAAACAAAAAAAAAAAAAAAACGAAAGAATTGCTTCTAGTGAGAAAAAAATTGTCAGGCTCAAAGATTGAATAAAAAAATCCAGGATCAGATGTTCCTTCCTTGCCTCCCCAATAAAAATCAAATGTTTGCTGCCTTATAGGTTTAAGTTTCCATTTTGAACTAATTTAGAGCAGAACTTGTATCATTTATTTTGTTTCTAGCTTTTGAAGGATAACAGTGATTTTTCACTCATATTGGTTAACCGGTACAAACATTAGTAAAAACGAGTGGTAAAGTTTTACAGACTTTTTGGCATCAAATCGTTCGATTTCTTTCCCGTTTCCCAAAGGTATAATAAACCAATACAATGTTGAACAAGAAATGGATTAAGCAATACGTAGTTAGGAACAATGGGCCAAGAGGCTTGACCGTCAGCTAACCCAAGGAGCAAATTCTCTTGGTAAATACTGCTGCACTACGAATACAACTTGAAAAGTCGGCAGGCAGTATCAGTGAGAGGCCATTATACGAGGAAAATCCCGGAGGTATTCGGAGCTCAAATTTTATTTAATGAATTCACACAGAATGTCCCGTTAAAATCCCTTTTACGCCGACAGTTTTGTGGTTTTTTCTTTTTTTTACACCATTTGCTGCTATAAAACTTTAATCTGTTTTAACCTTTTTTTAATCCATAATCTTGTTTTAAAAGTTGAGAAGTGTAAGTACAGATACGTTCATTAAAGTGGTCAAGAGTAAAAAAAACAAACTAGTGCAAATATACAGTACATAGGATGAGGTTTTAGGTGAAGGGGAATTAGTCATTTTCATCGTTTTCATCATGACATTTAGCTTTAAATGATAACAGTGATATCATAAAAAAGGCAATGTTTGCATTATTCAGTTTCAATTCTGCTTGATAATCTAAAATGTGGGGATTTTCAATGATAAAAATACCATCGATAAACCTTTATCGTTGAACATTGATAACCAAAGTCTTAATTTTCACTTTCTTAAATATTTTTTTTTGAAGAGAAGAATAAGATCTGCAATAGAGATATACAATTTGTACCCATGGAAATGAATCAATAAGTCGTATCTATGCAGATTCACACGGATAGTTCAGATACTGAGCAAAATCATAGAGAAAGGTGTATTAGTTAATAATCCTGATAACATATTCGACTTTACATTGGTGCTTCAATTACCGCCCTGACTTGCATGGTTTAGGTACTTGAAAAAATGGTCGGTAAAACCAGTCTTATTATTATTAATTTCTTAAAGAAAGGTCCAAAACATAGTCCACCTTCTAAAATTAATTGGAAAGATTGTCGTAATACCATCGACGACTCACTTGAGACTTATAGTAAAAATTAGGTTAAACGTGAACACGTCGACAAAAAATCTTTGGATTCTTTCTTTAATGCTATCATGAAAATTGTCGATATCCGAATTGAACAGTTTGAACAACATTTCCGCCATGACAACAAAAATAAACCAACCTTTTCTCGCATCCAAAAGAAACTTCAAAAATTTGGCAAGGAATTAGTTTTTGTCATAGCTGATAAGGCTGCTAATAACATCATCATAGTTTGTCGTAAACATTATATAGAAGTACTCCGAAAAGAAATTACCAGTTCACATACTTTTCAATTAACCCAATTAACAGAAAATGAAATTACAAACATACATTTTCTAACAGCCACATCTTTACAGGCTAAACCTGACAGTAAAACAGTTCCAACCATGTACTGGGTTCCTAAACTCCACAAAACGCCATATAAATCTAGATTCATTTTGTCATCTAGTCTCTGTTCTACTACTCAAGTTTCTATTATATACTCACTAATACTTTGACTGCTACTAAAAACCTGGTTATAAATTTCTGTAACAAAGTATATGAAAACAGTGATATCAATCATTTTTGGAGTGTAAAATATTGATTGGAAGTTCTCGATAAACTGAATGCTTATAATGCCCCTTTTGAATCCCTTGAAAGTTTTGATTTCTCTACCCTCTATACTACCATACCACATAATCTTATCGAGGAAAAATTCAAACGTCTTATTTAATGGGCATTCAAAAAATCCGATTGCGAATATATATGTTCTAATTCCTTTAAAACACATTTTAATAATACAAAACAAAAGAACTCAATTAATTGGACTTGTTTTGATATGATTTCAGCACTTGAATTTTTACCTGACAATACACATATATATTCATTCGTTTCGGGAACTCTATTTATGGCCAGGTCATAGGAATTCCTATGGGTAGCAAGTGTGCACCACTTATAGCGGACCTTTTTTTTGCACTGCTACGAATCTCATTTAATGACCAATATCAGCAAAGGCCCATCTAAACGGCATTTAATTGAAAAGTTTAACAACACTTTCCGATCTTTGGATGATATTTTAACTTTGACTTCAATACGTATTATAAGGTTGATTGATTGATTAGTTAAGAGTTTAACGTCCAATGAGCAATATTTCAGCTATATCAGGACGAGAACAAGTTAATCAATTCAAAACAAATTGTAAGTAAGAGAAGAAAGAAATAAAGGTGGAAGAGACAACCGGGGCAACGACTTTTGATTGCCACTGGAAAAGGGGAGAAATGGGTAGGGGCAGGAA
The DNA here is from genome assembly GCA_002080025.1 of Modiolus philippinarum. NCBI lineage: Eukaryota > Metazoa > Mollusca > Bivalvia > Mytilida > Modiolidae > Modiolus > Modiolus philippinarum. The sequence continues at coordinate 59,182 of MJUU01021471.1, forward strand.
ATTTAGCCTTCTATACGACACCCAGTGCGTCTGCTCTCTTTAGAGAAATATAGAAGGGGTCTTTATACTGCATGGAGCGTGGCGTTTCTCCACACAGTTTGGCTACAATGGTTCGCGGTCAGGCTTTCCGTATTATGACCTGACTACCCCGCAAAGAAAGGGCATTCCCCTATCCACCACCTGGGGACGCGCCCGGCAGCTCTGTAGCCAAAGCCCCTGAAAACCTATTCAGGTGCCGGGCGTATTATAAGGACATATAACCTAAAGAACTTACTTTGAATAAAGCCAATTCTAATAATCATCATTGTCCGTTCTTAGACATCAATTTTGATATAACGAATGGTAAATTAGATACTAAAATTTATGATAAAAGGGACGATTTTTCTTTTCCCATAGTTAATTATCCATTTCTGGATGGCGATGTTCTATTAGCGATATCATATGGTGTTTACATATCTCAAATTGTTCGATTTGCTCGAGTATGTAATAACGTTTGCGATTTTAATGAACGGAATCTTTTCATAACTGAAAAACTATTACAGCAGGGTTTTCATTGTCATAAACTAGTTGAAACCTTTACTAAATTCTATCATCGATATAAAGACTTACTTCATAAATACAATGCAACCTGTAAACATCTAGTCAAGGCTGGTATTTCACATCCCTTATTTTACGGTAATGTTTAACATAAGAGTAAAACATACTTAAACTCGCCTAACAAACTTATAAAAACCTTTAAATCGTCTAATTCATAAGGGTAATAATTACGGTATTGTCGTCAAGTCATTACGTATGGCCTTCTTTGGTATAAACATTGATTTTTTGATAGGGTCTTTGCATTTTAACTAAACACATTTTAAATTTCTAAAATCTGTATTGCATGGACACGGGTTATGTATTCCGGTATATGCATGAAATCATCATACTAAACTCTTCACAGGAAGGGATCTTGGTGGAAGCTGTATTAGGGATGGCTCTGGCTTCTGAATATCTGTCGCCAGAAAAATCGCCAACTTGTATTTTTTGTCGCCAATTACAAAAATGTGTCGCCAATTAGGAAGTATTCAATTGGTTTTCTAGGTTGGACGATAGACTTTTGTGTTCTTTCTTCCACACTAAAAGAATAGTTCTATTTTGTATTCTTTTGTTTTGATGGCACAAATTCTTTTATCATTTACATGCTTTGCTGTTTCAGTTTGAATCGTATGCCCAACATTCCTTGTTTGCTGCCTTTTGCGGGTACTGTTTTCAAACATTTTATTATGTCCTTCAAAGTCGTTAATGTTTCATCTGCAGACAGATGTTTTTATTCCCCTCACAATGAGGAGTTTTTTAAAATCTTTTTTTCTTCATCAATTACATGCTTTTTTTATTTTGATTTGAGGTACTCGCTTCATATTCCTTGATTACTGTCTTCAGCAATAAGTGTATCTTCCTTCCAATGCCATTTCACATGAGACTTTTCTTAGAATTTAATGACACTGGTACCTCCCCCAATTGAAGGAGAAAAGACTAAATGTTAATATATGTACATCTATCTACCTGTCAAGTTTCAAATAAATAGTTTATCTTTCAATAGGTCAATAAAAGTATTAAACAAAAATTGAATTTGCAATTATTTGAATAAAGTTTGTTAAACTTCAATATTATCCCTTAAAATTAGTTCAATTTTTTATTTTATAAGACTTGATGTACAATTTTTAGTAAGAAGTAACACTCAAAGCCTCTTTAATTTCGTTTTCACAACATAAAAAAGGGGAAGTAACTCAACTTCATAATTGCATAATCTAATCCGTTTGTTTTCGTGAACATTTAGGAAAATAAGAAGTGATATCAAACGAAAAAAAAAAGAAAAGTATAAAATTTTAGTGTATAATAATACTCTTTCAATTCCTTTGATTGGGCTTTTATCTGTCATAAGTCATTTTGGCACGTGCACAGGTAAATATAAACAGGTAATGCAATCAACAGATGACCGGAAATAATCAATGGACTACAAAAATGTTGCCAGAGGCTATGAATTGACATTTAATTATTACCTATGATTATTTTAACAACAAAAATCATGAAAGGTTTCAACTAAGAAGGGTAAAAATTGGATAATACCGGCAAGTTGATTTGAAAAACGTTGTCGCCAAAAAAATCGCCAGGAACGATTTTTTGTCGCCAGAATGAAAATAAAATCGCAAATTGCGACATTGGCGAAGCCCAGCGCGAACCCTGCTGTATACTGAGGGTACATAACTTAATTTGTCAGTTGGTAATGGGTCTGGAGCTGGCATGTCAGTTAACTGCTGGTAGACTTTTGTGATTTCATATTTATGTCCGTATATTTAGTTCTTTCAGTTAAATTTTTCACAATTGACTCAGTATTGTTGCTAACTGAATTTTACTGTTGTTACTATTGTGTTTTTATTTATCACATTGGGGAAGGTTTGGGTCCAATAAAACTAGTTTAACCCCGCCGCAGCAGGTTTGCGCCTGTCCTAAGCCAGGAAATTGATTAAGCCTTTGTGTGTCTTGTCTGTTTTCTAGTTAGTTTACTTTATGTCTATAGGAGTCTAGAATGATGTTTATTTCGCTGAACTTGATTACTGTTTATTTAGGGGCCGACTCCGACCTGCCGTTGGGTGTAGGGTTTCCTCACCGTTCATTGAAGATCTTATGGTGGCTTTGAGTTGTTATTACTCCCCTTTGGGTCGTTGTCTCTTTGACACATTCCCCGTTTCCCTTCTATTTTCCATATCATGTCGCGCCAAACTACCTCTTCAAATTATTTCGTTTATCTTTAATGTTTCTTTACACTTTTACATATAATTGTATACATTTAATAAAGTTTATGTTTTGAGGGAACGTGAAATGTTATTGAACTTGATGTTTGCCATTTTGTAACAAAAGCTATATTTACTATGGTTTAGAAAGGCTGCTTCACAATCACAAAATGTTTTTGTCCAAATATTTGAGATAATATTACTAATTAATACAAATAATGAAATAAAGAAAACTTGCCTTAATCCAACTATTTGTCCATTGAACGTCGACCTCATCTTGTAAATATTTAGGTACATTAAGGCCTTTGAATAATAGGGTAATGCTATTAGAACCAACACACCGGAACAGCCTTAAAAATTATATGATGTTATTTGCTTTAATGGTTTGCAGCAATTTATACAGTAAGTTCAATCATTTGAATTCCCTCCTTTTAAGTAATCTCTTTAGAGCTGTTGTTTATTTCTTTAGATTTAACAAAGTCGTTACTGCGATATATTGTAATGCTAAATATGAAAAAGTTAAATAAGAAATATACTCCTTTCACTATGAAGCAAAACTCTTTCTATGTGATGTTATCCCTAAAAGTTAAAACAAAATGTTTTAATCCCAAAGTCTTTTAATGTCAAACTATCACTGAACGGCACAATTACTATTTACTTTTTCTATTTTTTTTTATTTGGTCGAGACTGAAGAGACGTTAGATGTCGAAATGACCATCTGCAGAATTAAGATTTACGCTAAATATGGGGAGTAAGTGTTTCATAATAAAATATAGAACTTCAAGATTTAGTAAATAAACCGTCCATTGTTGTGTATGCTTTAATGGTTAAAAACTGCTTCTGTATTAAGTAGCAGGTAATTTTTGTTACTTCAAAAGGAAGAAAAAAAGATATTGCAACCTTTTTTAGTTTAAACTCATGACATGCCATAGCCATTGCTGTGGTCAAGGAAGTGGCAAAACTTGCAGTTTATGAATGAATCTTTATTCTCATAAACCGTATACATAGTTATAGAGACAATAACAATACATAATATACACAATAATAGGAAATACATGTATGGGAAATTTTGAATATTAAACTTATTTAACCAGGAGGAGTGACTTTCTCAGTAATAATTCTAATAAATTTACATAATTTTTCTAAGTATACAATGTAAACTGTATTAAACGATTGATTATCAAAATTTCTATGACAAAATGTAGGTAAATATTTTGTTCTTTCTTTACTGAAAAAAATACATGTCATGATGTAATGGAACTCGTCACCGATGTCACTAGAGCCACAGAGATGACTCAATCTATCACAACGTGGTATATTCTGCCATCTCCCCGTCTCCACTGGCAATCGGTTACTACCACATCTAAATTGACAAAAAGTAATTATATTATTTAAAGACAAAATAGTAAAATATTTTTCAAAATTAAAATCTGCTTTAAATAGTCTGTAACAGATAGCTTTTGGTGATGTATTTAAAGTACAATACCAATCTTGTAAAAGCTGGTCTTTTAATTTTTGCTTAATGCTAAATATAACCCATTGCTTTGAAAAATATTCAGACATATTCCAAACCTTTGACATGCCACAATTGTCAAAAATGCTTTTCACGAAATTAATCCATTTACTTTCATATCCACAATTATTTAAATAAACATACAATAGTCAATATATTAGAGTTGATATTTTGAATTATTTTCAATACATAATCTGTACCATAAATTAATCATTCATATTTTAACTGAAATTGGGATAGGATATCTCCCAAATTTACCATAAATGTCGATTGTTTCAAATCTAATTTATGTCTGCAAAAACTTAATGAACTGTGCCATTCCAAAGTAAGCGCATGAAAGTGCGAGGCTATGCAATGATTATTATGTCCTTTCAAACTTACAAAAAGGTACACATTTATTGTTGTTAACGATGAAGGACAACGTTGTTCCGTCATGGTTCTATCATGTATTTGCACGTGAATTTACTTCATAAACTATCATTTTCTGTACAGATGAAAAATAAAGAAATGGAGGTAAGAGTTTTAGTTAACAGTTCTGATATTTTTTTTGTTCAATTATCGAAAGCGTATACATCAGTAACAGACTGAATCCCTATAGATTTAGTTGAATGACTGTCCAAAATAAAATAAAAACGACTTTCTGATTATGGCATGGTATTGGTTGCAAAAATTTAATATTTTTCATTTGAATGCAATATTATTTATTCAAATGGTATATTTTTTCATTTAAATGCAATATGTTTTTATTCAATTGGTATATTTTTCCATTCAGATGCAATATTTTTAATTCAAATGGTATATTTTTCATTTAAATGCAATATTTTTAATTCAAATGGTACATTTTTTCATTCAAATGCAATATTTTTAATTAAATGCAATATTTTTAATTCAAGTGGTATATTTTTTCATTTAAATGCAATATTTTTTATTCAATTGGTATATTTTTTCATTCAAATGCAATATTTTTTATTCAAATGACATAATTGTTATTCAGATGCAATATTTTTAATTCAAATGGTATATTTTTTCATTTAAATGCAATATTTTTTTATTTTAAATGGTATATTTTTTCATTCAAATGCAATATTTTTTATTCAAATGATATAATTGTTATTCAAATGCAATATTTGTAATTCAAATGGTATATTTTTTTTCATTTAAATGTAATATTTTTTGATTTAATTGGTAAATTTTTTCATTCTAATGCAATATTTTTTATTCAATTGGTATATTTTTTTCATTCAAATGCAATATTTTTTATTCAAATGATATAATTGTTATTCAAATGGTATATTTTTTCATTTAAATGCAATATTTGTTTATTCAATTGGTATATTTTTCATTCTAATGCAATATTTTTTTTTATTCAATTTGTATATTTTTTTCATTTAAATGCAATATTTTTTCATTTAAATGTAATAATTGCATTATGGGAAATTCTTTCACGTCACGGCTGGACCTTTCTAGGGGCTTCGCAAAGTTGGGCCTTATAAGGCTGGTAGGTACATGTAATGCCTTTCATTTGTGCTATAGCGTATGATCCCTAGACCCGTACGAAAAATTCGGACGCTGTTCCATAGAGGGTACTCTACATCGAAAAATACCGATTTGGACCAACTTGGCTAATGTGGGCTGGACCTTGCTAGGGGCTTCGCAAAGTCGGCCATTATATGGCAGTTAGGTTCATTTGCGTTATAGCGTATGATCCCTAGACCCGTACGAAAATTTTGGACCGAATTTACGGAGGGTACCCTAGGTTCGTATAGTGAAAACGGCAATTTGGACCAACTTTGGTAATGTCGGATGGACCTTTCTAGGGGCTTCGCAAAGTTGGGCCTTATAGGGCAGGTAGGTACACGTAGTAGCTTTTATTTCAGTCATAGCGTATGATCCCTAGCCTCTACAAAGGTCCAGCCGACATTACCAAAGTTTGTCCAAATTTCCGTTTTCACTAAACGAACCTAGGGTACATGTTGTACCCTAAGTCAATTCGGTCCAAAATTTTTGCACGGGTCTAGGGATCATACGTTATAACGTAAATGAAAGCTATTACATGGACCTAAATGCCATATAATGGCCGACTTTGCGAAGCCCCTAGCAAGGTCCAGCCCACATTAGCCAAGTTGGTCCAAATCAATATTTTTCGATGTGGGGTACTCTCTATGGAACAACGTCCGAATTTTACCTACGAGTCTAGGGATCAAACGCTATAGCTCAAATGAAAGGCATTACATGTACCTACCTGCCCTATAAGGCCCAACTTTGCGAAGCCCCTAGAAAGGTCCAGCCGTGACGTGAAACAATTTCCCATAATGCAATTATTACATTTAAATGAAAAAATATTGCATTTAAATGAAAAACAAATATACAAATTGAATAAAAAATATTGCATTTGAGTGAAAAAATATACCATTTTAATAAAAAATATTGCATTTAAATGAAAAAAATATACCATTTCAATAAAAAATATTGCATTTGAATAACAATTATATCATTTGAATAAAACATATTGCATTTGAATGAAAAAATATACCAACTGAATGAAAAAATATTGCATTTAAAAGAAAAAATATACCATTTGAATTACAAATATTGCATTTGAATAACAATTATATCCTTTGAATAAAAAATATTGCATTTGAATGAAAAATATACCATTTGAATAAAAATATTGCATTCAAATGAAAAAAATATACCATTTGAATTAAAAATATTGCATTTGAATGTAAAAATATACCAACTGAATAAAAAATATTGCATTTAAATGAAAAATATTAAATTTTTGCAACCAATACCATGCCATATCTGATATTTAAATAATTTGTGTGGATTTTTCTATATCTTTGATTGATGTTATGCCATCCGTAGATTGTTTTGATAAAATTGATTAAAAATCATCAAAGTATTTGACATCATCTCGATTAATATGTAAAGTAGTCGGATACTGTGAACAATTTGTCTCTTTCCTAACATTATTACCGGCTCCCCCAGGAGCCGGTATAAATAATCAGTCGCCGGAAGTTGGCCTGGGGTGAATACTTTCTGAACTTGAATGGGCTAAAAATGACAATCGCTAATGAAATAAATGGTTTCCTGTTCCTTGATTGGTCTAAAGTTGGAACAATGTAAAGTATGGACAGTGATCCCGTAATAAAACATTGATTGCTGGATCGTTTTTACACTCATCATAGTAGGTCGTTTCGAACTCTGGATCGTTTTTACAATCATCATAGTAGGTCGTTTCGAACTCAATGGTAAAGAGTAGATAGTGTGCAATAAAATGACTGAGAAGAAGAGACATGCTCCCAAAGATTGTAAAAGGCGTTTATTCAGTTGAAAATTTTACGATTAGTTCTGTTATCAGAAACACATTTATCAAGTATAATTTAGTAATTTTCGGGTCAAAAAGATTTTTGCATACGGTCAACTTAAATCATTACTGTAAAATGAAAAAGTCTTACGGTATAGTGTTAATTATTCTGTTTGTTATGATTAATGAGAACAAATTTTAAAGGGCAATATTTTACAGGAAATGTCTTTTAGTTTCGGGTATTTAGGGAGGTTATATGCCTCGTTTCGAGCTTGACACTTTAATTTTCAGGTCTGAAAGATTTACGATATATACATAACTCAAATCATTTGTTTACAATGTATGTACTAGATATTCCTCCAATCAAGGAACATCTCATGATCTGCATGGCTAAAAATCCATGTACACCGCTCCCTATAGGGATTACTGGAGATATGTCCTAACTATTAACCCTGGAGAATATGGTCCGTGCCTAAACCAGTAAGAACATAGTCTATTGGAACCCTTAACAGTCCGTTTCTATCTTGATATCATCATAATTCTTAATTCTTGTTGTATGGGTTGTTGACCAAAATCTAACACCGTGGTACAGTGACTTACAAACACTGGACGCTGTTACATCCACTACATATCATATATCTTTATTAAGTAAAAAAAGCTAAGAGCCGGTAGCTTTTTAGAAAAGCTTAACTTGTTCTGTGATTCTAATTGATTTAATTGCATAAAGTTTGTTCAAAGTATAGCGATTTACGGAGGTGTTACGTAATAGTTTACTGATTTTTTTTCATGTTATGTTTCATGTTAATGCAATTCCGTTTGTGCCGGAAAATAGACAAACTTATCTCCATTAGAAATCTACAAGATTTTCCGTTTGTGCCGGAAAATAGACAAACTTATCTCCATTGGAAATCTACAAGATTTGAAGGTTCAATTAGCTTGATTAATAGAAATATGATGACAATTGTCAGATTATGCAAGAAGAAATTGAATCGGAATTTTTTAATTCAATAATGTCTTTAATTTTAATGTGCATTATAGACGTTCGATATAGTCTTTCTTATACAATATTTGTATAATGAAAGGAACTGATACCTAGACATCAATCTTCATGAAAACACTGTACTTTAAACATTGCACGATATAGTAGCTTTAGAAATTCATACCATATTGTCTCTAATGTTATAATGTAATTGTATATAATCACATTTCAACCATGATCAAATCAAAGCATCATATTCTATAACATGAACGTACAAATATAACAAGTTAAAATATAAGTATTCAGTTGAATTATATCTTATTTCTGTAGACAGGAAGTGTTAAATGAATTTTATTAATTAAGTCATTCTTTTTTTATATAATTATCCTTAAAAACGTTTATGAATCAAGATTGCTTCATCCGCAAATACGAGTTTCACAAAGTTCGAAGTCGACGCAGCAATTTCTGAAACAACGACAGTAAAATACCATTGGAAGAAAGGTATGGTATAAACGAAAATCGAAGTCAAACGACATTACTACCAGAAAACAACACAAAACAATGACGTTAGACAACTACAAAACAACGGCAGTAGAATACCGAAGGAACAAAGCACAAGATTACACAAATCAAAGTCCAGAGACAAGGCAAAAGCAAGAACATCAACAGACGGAAGACCAAAGACACCACATGCCCACAAAACACATGATAATTACATATACAACACAAAAAACTAAAGCACTAACAGTGTGAACTCTCAATAAACAAGAGTGACATCAGGTGCTCCGGAAGGGTAAGCATGTCCTGCCCTGTATACAGCACCCGTCACACGGTCAGTGAGGCAAATGTTTTGAAAGATCTATTTGGTTACTGATTGGTTATTGTCATTTTCTAACCATGAGACAAAACCAATAGAGAACCATGGTACGTGTAACTAACTTTTAACCCTCAAACAGTACCAAGGTGAAATTTTGAAATCTATTGTAATCACTTTAGTATTCAAACACGGACAATGACAAATCGGTACCACAAACATCACTGACTAAGACAAAACTAAAAATCAACAAGACAACACAAAAAACTAAAGCACTGACAGTGTGAACTCCTATAAAAACCGAGAGCGACATCAGGTGGTCCGGAAGGGTAAGCATGTCCTGCTCTGTGCACAGCACCCGTCACACTGTAAGTGGGTCAATCCAGGGTAAAGTCAAAACAGGTAATGTCAAATCCGGGAAGACGCGAATCTAGCTGAAAATGTCAGTTTTTATTTGTGACACTGACATTTCATATCTATCTATGATGTCGTGGTGACGGCCATAGAATTTCTGAAGGGACGAAAGTAACAAAGGTTAAACATATCCCTGACTCAGCAGTTTTTGTGACAGTGCTTTTGCTCTTTCCACAAAGTCACTGTATGTACTGCACGCTCTACAGTAACGAATTAATTGTGAAATATATACTCCGTATACTGGGGATGCAGCTATATTGCTGCAGAGAAAGGGAAAGTTCACAATTGGAAAGTCAAAATCATCACGTTTGTCATCTAATCTAGATTTCATACGTCCATGTTCGTCAATGTATAACAAAAGGTCAAGGTATGAAGCAGAATCGGGTGTATCGGTTGTCTCTTTAATTTCAAGTTCATAGGGGTAGATACGATGTAAATATTCTTTAAATCTTGGGTTATTAAGAGAAAGTACATCGTCTATATATCTGAAGCTGAAATTAAAAGTCTGGGCTAGTTGTTTTTATTTCTGTTGTATCAGCCGAAGAAAGAAAAAGAAGATGTGGAGACATTGTCAGACTGGATCAGGTCGATTAAGTCATTAATCATGAATCGTATCCGGCGCTTGAAAACATCTATGAAAACTAGAACGCCCAGCATATTTTGCTAAAACATTGACAAACCTCCAGGAAAAATACGTCAGAGTACCTGCAGACAAAGCTTCTAACAATATTGTGTTTGTATGCAAGAAACACTATTTAAACTGTCTTGTTAAGGAGATGGGTATTGACACTTCATCTGGCAATCCTACTTATTCCCGAACTACATTATCAAGGGACGAGATAATCACAAATCACACTTCTGTGTTAGCATCATTCGGTATCAAAGTTGATGAA
>MJUU01021471.1:71813-98033 GCA_002080025.1 Modiolus philippinarum
TCATCAACTTTGATACCGAATGATGCTAACACAGAAGTGTGATTTGTGATTATCTCGTCCCTTGATAATGTAGTTCGGGAATAAGTAGGATTGCCAGATGAAGTGTCAATACCCATCTCCTTAACAAGACAGTTTAAATAGTGTTTCTTGCATACAAACACAATATTGTTAGAAGCTTTGTCTGCAGGTACTCTGACGTATTTTTCCTGGAGGTTTGTCAATGTTTTAGCAAAATATGCTGGGCGTTCTAGTTTTCATAGATGTTTTCAAGCGCCGGATACGATTCATGATTAATGACTTAATCGACCTGATCCAGTCTGACAATGTCTCCACATCTTCTTTTTCTTTCATCGCCCACATTCTGGCATATTCTTCAACTGCATCCATCATAATTTTTAAGTTATACTTCCAGTTGATGTGCTGGGGTTCACGGAATTTGGGACCTTTTGAAAAAATATCTCCTAATTTTTGGTTTCCAACGATATCTAGGTCACCCGTTATCACGTGTCCAGCAGGACTATAGTTGAATGGGGAAGAGGAGCAGGTGCAATCAGGCGGTTTGGCTTTAAAGTCATCAATCTGGAAATCACGCAATACCCGTTTGTGATTAAAAATAGTGGTTGCAATAGATTAAGTGTAGGAATAAGAGATAAGTGGAACAGATTGGTCTTTGAAGTAAGGAGGAATGTTAGATTTCACTGTTTTGTTGTGCAGAATGTTGGAGAGATTAATGGCATCTAGGCCTTTTTTTAAGAAATGATCGGTTTTCAGGTTTATTTGCAGAAGTTGTAACAGGTGTGAACAGTCTGTGATTGGCGATGTCCATAACGATAGCTGTTAATTTATATTCCAGAGAATGCCAGTCAGTCACAGTTGAATCTAAACATACTTTGTAAAACGAATGAAGTTTCGAAAGTGGCAAGGACTACAATTTTGTACGAATGTGATGAATACCTAATGGTATTTTCATAAATGGAAGGAGACCATTAATTTAAATGTCATGTAGATGTGGGGCGGTATAATGCCTATGTCCATGACTACGTGGCCTTCGCTGGCTTCCATTTAGGGTATTCATCACATTCACAGAACTACATCCTGGGCTTGAAAGATTACCTACACTTTTAATATCATAATTGCAACCATAGAGTATTGCTGTTCCTAGCTCTTTGATCCAGTACTCCTCTCTTTGTAGACGGTAATTTGACTACAAAGCATAGAAATAAAAAAAAAAACACGATTTGAAAACTAAGGTACACACAGTGTGAACTCCCATGACCCTGAACAAGATAAGCTGTGGGACGCCGGTATAATTAGAAATTAATATCATGCCAAAAATAAGTAAAATATTAAAAGTTCGATAAATGAAAATGTTAAAAAGAGATTGTAAACGGAAAATGAATACTTTTGATACCAAACATGACACGAAAAGATGCAAAATACAGGATTTGATATTTTTGACATTTTTACACTATGACAGTTACATGAGAAGTTCCTGAAGGGTAAGGATACCCTGCTTTGTTAACAGTACACGTCACACTGTAAGTGAGTCAATCTAGGAAAAAGTCAGAATGCGTGAAAACGTGAATCTAGCTGAAAAAGTCCACGAGTGATAACTTATATTGTTAGTCACATAAGAAATTTTTTAACTGTAAATGACCAATTCTAACTTACCGGGAATGCACTGTTGATAAAACTTCAAACATTTGCACATGCTTTTGGTACCATTCAATAACTTTGCTTTGTCATTTCAAATATATTTCTGATCAGATGAACACATGAGCATTTTAGAACTAAGATTCTGTACATAAAAAATATTTGTACGAAAACTGAAAATCCCATGACTTTGGTTTTGTATTATTGATGGTTATTTAATAGAGTTATATGACTATAAAAAAGATTATGGCAATGGCAAAGGATGTTAACGTAATGAAAGAGTGTCAATATTTCTATACTAAGAGCATAAGTGTCTACTTTTCGTAATACTTTCTCCAATAGTACGTTTGCATAACTCTTGTCGTTTTAATTGTAACAACTCTTTGACCCTGAAACTCATTTTGAAATGAAAACTGTTTAATTTGTAATACATTCGTTTATACAACAATTCAATTCACTACAAGTATTGTGTTTTAACAAGTTCTTTAAACTGATGGCATTGAAAGCAAATCAACTAGAACAAAGCATAACCATGTCGGCTTGATTGAAGATGTTTGAGCAATGTTAACAAGAATTCTGATTTTGAAATGTAGTTCTTATTTTAGCTGTGCAATTAGAACAACAATGAATTTATTAAAAGTTATTCCGTTAAATTTTACAGGGATTAAGGTTAGGAGTTGGATGTTCTCCTGATTCAATTGTCATGCATATTATTTTGTGAATAAACAGTTGTTGTAATTTCCTCCAGAATTTGATTAAGTATCTGTACCTTTTTCGTCTGAACTTGATTCAACGGAAATGCATTAGGTTGACAAGATTATTTACAGGAAAAAGATAACAAATATATCCTTACAGTAAATATGAAAGCTTTCAAACAGGTAATGTTTCATAGCGAGTTAGAATATATACAAGACAGCTGAATGTCAGTTAAAATAGAGTAAGAACGTTAGTGTAGCTGTCGTACATGAATAATATGAATTAAAATTAAAACCTAATATAAATATATAAAATAGAGGATGTCCAAATCTAAGTTGACTCCTTTGCCAGGATGGAAAGGGAACAGATTCATCACCTTGGGTCCAGACACGTGTCATTATCGTCTCCAAAACGTAAGCCTTGTAATTGGAACATCAAAGACATGAAAACATAGAAAAAAAATTAACGTTCAGTGTATATCCAAAAACCAAAAAAAAAAAAAAAAAAAAAAAAAAAAAGAAACAAAAAGATGATTGGTAGATATGAAAACAATGTTTAATCTACGGTACTTTGTTCAATATTTTTTCCTTCGACGCACGGATGATACGCTGTTCAAGCACATTTCGATAACCACGACCTTCCTACAGTAACCTGTAGACCCTGATGGCTATGTCAAGAAAGACAAAAATGATTTCTGTCTGGGCAGTATAGTTTATTTTTAAGAGAACGTACATATCCAGCAAAACCGGCCACCCGATCGGTGGCTTGTTTACCCAGTAAATTGTTTCGAGCACAGCTTACAGATAATCGCGTACACTATATTTTTTAATATATGTAAGGTAAAATATAGAAATAGAAAGTCATACCCAGATAAGTTGTCAAAAGGCGTAGAAAATGAAACGCAGATATGTCTATTGAATTAATAACCATGTCAACGCAAAAACAATAATAAAGACAATCACAAGATTGTGGTCTTGGAGTTAGTAGTCTACGGGATAGAGAAAATGGGAGGTTTTGGTACCCATAAACCGGTTTAATCCTACCGCTAGCTCTTGCTAGTGCCGGTGCCAAGTCCGGCTATCCCGAGTTCCTATCGTGGTCCATTTTCGTCTTTTGTCATTTTATTTTTTTTCTTTTGCGGTTCCCTGGTGTGTTCTGACATGTGATTGTGGTTTTCGGCCATTGTCGGTGTTTCCTGTTATCTCTACATTAATCACATTATATAGTCATTTTCTATTATCATATTGGAAAAATGCATTATCGATCGAAATTTTAATTATACTGCCATTTGAAGGGAAATGAAAAAGAAAGGACAAAAAAGAAGCAACTTTAGTAGAATACCGAAGGAACAAGGGAAGTGTTGTTCACAAAAATCAATGTCCAAAGACATTACAAAAACGGAAACAGAGAAAAACAAAGACAAGACAAGGACAATGCAAGGAAATAAAAAAGACGACAGTAAGAACTAAGGCACTCATAGTGTGAACTCCCATGAAAACCGGGACTGACGCCATCAGGGGCAAAATCAAGGAAAATCAACTTAATCTTCGAGTCTGTTCTACTATCATAATTGTGTATTCAGAAGTTCCATATTTACACATAGCATGTCAATAGACATGCAACAAATACGGACGTAAAGACAGAAAAGGAAAAATTGTAAAAAAAAACAACTTGGTAATGTCGTGGCAACACTAATGCGGACAACACAAAAAAACAAAGAAATAGGTATTAAGGAGTGAAGCATTCGAGTTAACCGAAAAACACGGTGCCCTACGATCGAAAAGAATAAAGTTGTAGGAAGTAACACAGTAGTCGGAAATGATCAGTTCTAAAGCGATGACAACAGTTTCGTATCATTCGTATCATTTAAAGTTATTTTTATAAGTTTAGACCAAAGATAGTTTATTTTGATGGACACAAAGTAAGCCTAGTGAACTCCAAAATAGCCCTTTCAATCCTTTTAAGCTCACAAGTTACACAAAATCGGTTGACATACTACATAAGAGGCATCTAAAGTAAAAAATCCCACTGAAATACGGTGAAAAATCATCATTTTTACCGATAAATTTTACATAAAATTCGCTTGTTAATGAGGCAGTATAAACACAATACTTGACATAAAGTCTATATAGGGATTCGGCTCGAAACGGTGAAAATGCTTGCCAAAGGCTGCCATTTTCCCGCGTTTCTAAGCCTCGTCTTTAAAATGCGTTTATGTCAAGTCAATGTACGGTTATTGTCTATTTACATGTACATCAATTTATAGAAATATGTCGACAATAAGACCTGATAGTTTCAAGTAGTTACTGAAATGTCTAGCAAATATAGGTTAATGTCTAGTCTTCCTCAATATATATGGTAATCGTCCTCACAAGATTTTATACAATTTTTTTTCTTTGAATCTAGAAGTAACGATTTTAGTGTCGCTAATATAATATAACCCTAATTTATCACATTTCAACCATAATCAAATTAATAAATTTGATACTTTACAAGGAACGTATAACATCATATTAGTCTTCAGAAGTCATAAATGAATCTGAATCAGGTCACATAGCAATTTTTACCCTAAGTCGTAATTACGTCTATGAACTTCATATATGCCAATATGATTTTCACAGAGTTATAACATACTCGAGCCATGAGTCAAAGTAAGTTTCCGTAGTGCAAATAAATAATTGTAGCTAACTAGGAATACACGTCTTACAAGCTCAAAAAATTACTTTTTACATCTTAATTCGATTTGTTGCAATCAAATACATACATATTACATTTAAAATAAAAAACTCATAATAGGATTAATAATCTTATTCAAAATTCCATGTCCTACAAACTTTGCACTTGATGCCTTTCACTCTTGCTGCATGGTTAATCTAAGTATTTCATGATCAGATGAACACATTAGCGTTTAATAACTAAGATTTTGTGCAAAAAAGCAGTTGTAGAGTTATAATGGAAAAAAACATATCTTTAGAAGGTTTGTTTGACAAAAGATATGACAATAATGGAAGAGCAGTAGTACCAAAAGGCCGATTCTGCCGCACTCATGCAAAATCCTGCATAAAAATCCCTTCCTCGAGGGCAAAATGCAAACGGACGGCATCCCTATTGATCATAGGGTAAATACAAGAATTATGTCTTTCGCACGGAGCATAAGTCAGTCTCTACAGGACACTTTAAGGAGAAGTGTGCCTACGTCCAAGATTGAAATCAATAAAGATAAGGCATCAGGAAGAAATAAGATGGATCAGTTCCAGGATTTCTTTCTGGAGAATGAAGAAGATTTTGAAGATAACACCCCCACTCGCCAAAAGCAGCAGCAGTGCTGCAATGCCCCCAACCTGGTGCAGATGGATGAGCACACCCAGCAGTGTCAAAATTGTGGGATGGAGCAAGTCCAGCGATTTGAGCATCAATCCGACTACCGTAGAGATGGACAAAGTTTGCAAGCTCGTGCCTCATCTAGGCAAGCGTGAGAAATACGTCCTCCACTATCGAAATCTCAAGACGTATTTGAAGATTGGTATGAAGCTTACGAAATGCCGTCGGATCATCAGGTTCAGACATTCCCCATGGCTCAAGCAATACGTGGATCTGAATACCGCTCTTCGCGCCAAGGCTAAGACCGACTCCGAGAAGGATTTCTTCAAGCTCATGGCCAACTCAGTCCTTGGCAAGACCATGGAGAATATCCGGAAGCTTGTAGACATCAGATTGGTCACCACCGAGAAGCAGGCCTTGAAGCTCGTGGCCAAGCCCAACTTCGAACGTCGGGTGGTCTTCACTGAGAATCTAGCAGCCGTCCACATGAAGAAGACCAAGCTGAAATTCGATAAGCCAGTCTATCTAGGAGCCTGCATCTTGGATATTTCAAAGCTTCTCATGTATGATTTCCACTATGGATTCATGAGGAAGACGTACGGTGATAAGGCCCGGCTTCTCTTCACCGACACAGACAGCTTGGCCTATGAGATCCAGACCGACGACTTCTACCAGGATATCGCTCCACACGTCCAGAAAAAATTCGATACGTCCAACTACCCAGACGAGCATTCCTCTGGCATCCCCACTGGCGTGAATAAGAAGATCCTCGGAAAATTCAAGGACGAGTGCGCTGGCAAGGCCATGACCGAATTCGTAGGGCTCCGAGCGAAGCTATACGCTTTCAAGGTGGATGGTGGTGAGATCACCAAGAAGGCGAAGGGAGTCACCAAGAGCGTTATCAAGCACAGCATCGCCTTCGAGGACTACAAGCGATACCTCACCACTCAGCAAGAAATCCATCGTCCAATGAATATCCTCCGGAGCCATCTCCATCAGATCTACGCTGAGCAGATCAACAAGATCGCGCTCTCTGCCAAAGACGACAAGCGTCACATCCTCCCGGATGGTATCAACACCCTTGCTCATGGACACTATCGAATCACCCATGGCTAAGCCCCTCTGCACTTAATAGGCTCTGACGGGTGCGGATGCCCGTCCAGACTGACCATGCTAAGATAAATGAGCAGCATACGAGTGCATAGCATCCTCCTCCCCTACCATCCCATCTCGAATCTAGATCTAGATTTGGAGGAAGCTACCAAGGCTCTTCATATCCCCCACTTCAGAGGGGTATTCATGCGCAATGCCCTACCACCCACCCCACGCCCCATCGAATGTGGCATCCTGAATCATGACGATCGCGATGGTCCTGGCACGCACTGGCATAAGCATGGAGGACGCAAAGTCTACTTCGATCCTTATGGTCTACCCCCACCCAACGAGATCGTCGACTATCTGAGACCGGAAATTCGATATAATACCGATGAGCTTCAGCGTCGAGGTGACGTGGTCTGTGGGCACTTTTGCTTGCACGTCTTGAAGCTTCTTTCGGAAGGTCGGACGCTCGAGGAGGTTATCTTCGACCTATAGATAAATGGATAAATTTGGATCTCACTCGAGGAAGCGCATGCCAGTATGGCGGATGCTTCAGGATCTCAATATGAGCGATCATCGCATCACCAGTCTTGGATTACCGCGGGATAGCTCGGATGCTGTGACGAAGCGCTGGGTCACGCAGCAGCTGAAAGAAAGTATGAAAAGTATCGATGACCTAGAGGCTGAGCTTGGTGCTACCCAGAAAGCTCTCGGGGAAGAAAAGAAACGCTTCGACCGCATTGAGAAATATATGGAAAAGTGCCTACCCATGGCAGGTGGTAAGATGGAAGATGATATCGATATGTAAGGGCATGCGATCCTCAATCTGCCAGAAGGGACCCGAGCAGACGAACCGGTCACCAAGGGATGGTATGCCAAGGGATGGCAGAATCTAGCAGCAAATATGCAGACCAGGATGGGCGCCCTAGAAGAAAAGATCAAGACCAGGTTGGATGACCTAGATGAAAAGATTAAATCTCCCAGTAGGTCCAAGCGAGACCTCGAAATTGGGAATGTAGTTGAATCTGCAAAAGTCGCCATTGAAGCTATACATGAGAAAATAGCACGTCATCACCCAGATCTACCCGTCCCGAATGCAATTAAGGGAATAGTCGAAATCACCTTTCCCCACCCCTGACGCCCCCACTCTTTCTGGTCTCTCAAGGGACCAGAAAGATTATCCATTATTGCCAGTCGGATTGCTTGACCCATGAATTGAAAGATTTTGGATATCCCAACCATTTCACGAAGATTTCCTTGACCCCACCCCTGGTTCGCCGCCGTAGGATATTTTCGATGCGATAGACTTCCTGATCGGTGCGCTGGAGCTCAGGCTCGTGGAAGGATTCCTGGATCTCCTCATCGTGAAAATCCTTGAGGCGATAGGTTGGTGGCTGCGTCGCTAGGGTCTGAAAGATGGTGAAAACTTCCTCAGTCCAGCGAGGAGTATATCCCTTCTCGAAAGTGCCCTTCTTCTTGATGATTCGGACTTTATCACCGACGTGGAATCGATGAGGCTTCATTGGTGGGAGATCTCTGTAAAGATTCCAAAAGACCTTAGCCTCGTGCTCTCTCTTGCTGGCATCGGTGGGAGTCATCTTGATGGATCGATGCTTGGTGGTATTATACTGGCGGACGAGATCCTCCAAGATGGGAAGGTAGGTATGCGTGCCATTGGCTGAGAAGTACTTGAACATCTTCTCCTTCATGGTTCGATTCCAACGCTCCACCACGCTCGATTTCTCCTCATTCTCCGTAGAGTAGAGATCGATCCCATGCTTCTGCAGCAGATCCTTCATCTCACAATTATAAAATTCCGTGCCCTTATCGGTCCATAGCTTCTCGGGCTTGCGATCCTTGAAGACGATCCGGAAGGCATCTCGCACAGTCGCACCTTTCTTATCTTTGAGTGGCACCAACCAACCTTGGAGAAGACGTCGATGATGCTCAAGAGGTATTTGAAGCCTCGATTATCCCGGGAGAAGGCGCTCATATCTACGATATCAGCTGCCCAGGTCTCGTCCACCCCACCCACCACCACGCGCCTCTTTTCGAATTTGCGTCTGATTGGCTTATGCAGCTCTTCAGCTAGATCATCCGACCAGCGCACTTTTTTTCACGCCCAGCCCAAATCGTGCTTTGGTGCCAATGATGGGTCTGACGATACTTCGTTCCATGCGTTTGCGAGGCGTGGGCTGCTGAATGTCATCCAGCTCCTTGAGCATGGTCTTATCGCAGATGGAATTTCGGGCGGTCGTATCCTGATGCTGAGCATAGCAGAGATCGTGATGATAGGAGGCCTTATCCACGCGATTGATGGGCATCGACCAAGGTTTGGGGGTGTCATCTGCCTTCAGACGCTTATGAAGCTTGGTGCCAGTTCCGGTGAAATTATGCCCTGGTAAATGCATCTCCACAGGCATGCGATTGAGCATCTTATTCCAAAGCCCAGCGCCTATAAATTGGGTTTCTGGTAGCCACAGACGACGCAGGTTCCAACCTGCCGCATCCTCCCATTGCTTGCCACCACCTCGCTCAAGCCTTTTGTCTCCGTCTTCTTCTTGCATTTCAAGCAATACATTCCCATTTTATATAGATAAATGGACGTTGAAGACCTTACTTACGATGAGCCTACCACCATTAGTAGGCATAATCACTTTCTCCTTCCACAGCGATCCATCCGAGGTCTGATCATCGGAAAATCTGACTGCGGCAAGACAACGCTGCTGAATAACCTCCTCCTGCACGACGGATGGCTCGACTACGATCGACTCTACGTCTTCGGAAAATCGCTCCATCAGCCCATTTACCAGCTGCTGCAGCGAGCGCTGGGTGAAGGATTTTCGAAAGACAATATCCGCGAGCTTCTTTCCATCAAGGATCGCTATCCGCACTCCTTGATCGACGTGGTGGACGTGATGAAGCCACCGACCAAACCAAGTGGTATCGGGCCCTTCTTCGAGTAGGCGACCGACGTGCCCGACCAACGCGACCTCGACCCTTCTCGCAAGAATCTCATGGTATTCGACGACTTGATGCTCAGCAAGCAGAGCAAGCGCGAAGACTACTACGTGCGTGGGCGTCATAATAACGTCGATTGCTTCTACCTCTGTCAAAATTACTTCAAGCTCCCTCGGCAATCGATCCGGGAGAATGCCAACTTCATCTTACTCTTCGAGCAGGATGCTAAGAATCGCGATCATATTCGTCGGGACCATTGCAGCGATCTCACCCCAGCTCAGTTCGATACCCTATGCAATCGCTCTTGGGGCAAGCCTCACGGATTCATGACCATCGATCTCACGAGCCCTAAGACGAATGGAAAGTATAGATGCAATCTGGATGAGTTCTATCGAGTATAAGATAAAGAATGATGAAGGAATTTTTTCTGGAAAATCAAAGGGACTTGGATCGGGAGAATGCTCCCAAGCCCCCACCCCCTAGATGCGAGCACAAGTGGGAGAGAGTGCTTATTAACGATGAGATCTCAGGATATGACTGCAGCAGATGCGGTGCCGAAAGGTATGCTCATCGCTTCGACGATCGGGATTTTGAAGGAAGGTTCTATAATTCCCATTCTCGTCGACGACCATCGCTCGGACCCCAGTGCTGCATCAAGACGGTTCGAGGTCACCAATGCACGTACCCTTCCATATTGCCAAGCGATAAATGCAAGAGGCATTCGAGGCTATTTCCTAAGGCGTGCTACCGGTGTGGAGCTCCGATCGCTCTCGGTAAGGCTTTGGAACGTATCCATGAGGAGGTTATATACGTGCCCAAATTTGCCACTCTCTGGTCGGGCGTAAAAGTCCGGATGGTAATGGAGTACGATCATAAAGTCGCGCATAGGATGGAAGTCTTTTGCTCCCCCAAATGCATCAACGCCCCATAGCGTTCGTTCCAACGCCCCATAGCGTTAAATCCATCGCCTCCCAACGCCCTATAGTGTTCGTTCCAACGCCCTATAGCGTTAGTTCCAACGCCCTATAGCGTTCGTTCCAACGCCCTATAGCGTTCGTTCCAACGCCCTATAGCGTTCGATCCATCGCCTAGGGGCGTTCGCGATGCTATAAATAAAATGACGTTCATCAAGATCACCGATCCTAAGCAGCTTGAGGCGCTTGCTAGGGACCTGCAGGAGACCAAGCGTAATATATTCAGGCTAATGATATGCAGCATCGCCTGGATAAGATCGGACTCAGTTGCGATCTTTCCAAGATATTCAAGCCTGTCGTCGAGACGCAAAAGGAGACTGCTTCCCAGATCACCAAAAAGATTGATGATCTCACCCTACCCACCCCCATGCCTGCCCTTCCTACTGTTGCAGCCAATTACGTCGACGTCGACCCACTACCCATCGGGCAAGCATTGACTACCAATCTCGGTCCGCGAGCCACCCATTACCTTCTGCTCAGTATGACTCCCAAAGCAGATCATACCTTTGGATGCGAGTGGAAGATGGTGCCATCATGATTGGGAGTCTCCTTGTCACTTTCGATGGTGACGATATCATCGTCGATGACGAGCGCTATAGGGGTACCCCTGGCCTATGGGAGCTCATGGTCATGAAGCATCGCAAAGATTTCGAGGCGGACGACCTGAATACCTATGGTGATATCCTACGAGCATCCAATGCCATTTATCAAGGTAATTCTGCAGTCTCGCAGACCCCCAAGGCTAGCAAAAGCAAAAAGTGGAAGGAGATCGTCTCGTACCTCTATAAGCAAGATAAGTATGGGAGTGGGGTCCGGACTATCTTTCTTCTCAAATGCTTCGACCAGTTGATTGATCGTCTCGATCTTTGCGCTGCTGCCTATAAGGCTGGGAATAATGGGGTGCGCAACGAAATCGTGGCCATCCTCGATGCCATGAAGAAAGCCAAGCATATCAGCAAGAAAGAGTACCAGACGCTGCATCGAAAGCTCCTCTAAATAAATGCCTTTAGTAGTGAATAACGGATATCGTCGGAGATATGTAGTCGGTGGGCGAGGATTATTCGATACCATCGCCAGTCTGGCTGGACGAGTATTCACCTCTTCTGCTGCGAAGACGTTGGGAAGCAAGGCTGTGAGCGCTGCTTTCAATGCAGCCATCAAGGGATTGGAGAAAGGAGCGACGAAGGCAGTAGACCACGTCGTTCATCGAGTGACTCGCAAGAAGCCCAAGAAGCCCCAAGCACCTCCCACCAAGACCAAGAGGACCCCTCAGCAGCAGGCCCACCTCAATAATCTCATCTCGGGTGGTGGCATCGCAACCATCCACGACTTCGTCCAGCGCTATAAATAAATATATATGATGGCTGATATGCTTACTATCACGGAAGGACTGACTTTCGACGAAAGCGTCCAGGAGTATGAATTCTTCGAATACCATACCATCGACGGGACGCAGTTGAATAGGTCTGGCACCGAGATCAGCCTCAGCATCGAGTTGCAGGATCTTTTCCTCCATCCCTCCGAGAGCTACCTCTTGCTGGAAGGAAGGCTCCAGAAGAATGATGGGTCGGCCTATGCTGATGCCAATCTCATCTCCCTCATCAATAATGCGATGATGTTCCTCTTCAAATCCATCAGCTACAAGCTTTCCGGGCAGACGATCGAGCATTTGAACGATCCGGGGGTTGCCACCACCATGATGGGTCTACTCACGTATCCAGATGATTTCTCCAAGTCTCAGGGCCTCAACCAGTTATGGGTGAAGGATACCTCTGCAGAGGCTGCTGCCGAGAATCTAGGATTTGCAGCGCGGAAGGCCTACGTCATCGCTAAGCCTGCCAATAAGGGGACCTTCTCCTTCACCATCCCCCTGAAGCATATCTTCGGCTTTGCCCAGGACTACGAAAAGCTGGTCTATGGATTCAAGCATGAGCTCACTCTCGTCCGCGCCTCGGATAATGACGCCATCTTCCGGGATGCTGCCAATATCAACGACCCTGGTAAGATCGTCATCAGCAACCTCTCATGGTTCATTCCCCACGTGATGCCTTCTGACGAGTAGAAGCTGAAGCTCTATAAGACCATCGAGAGCAAAGTGAAGCTAGATATTGGATTCCGCATTAGACAGTGCGATTCGATCGGCGTCCCCGAAAGCCGTGAATTCAACTGGCGCCTTTCCACCCGAAGCAGCCCCGAAAGACCCCAATGGGTGATCGTCGCCTTCCAGACCGATAAGAGTAACGATCAAGAAGCCAACCCCGCCATTTTCGATCATTGTCGCGTGAATGATATCTGGGTCACTTTGAATTCTCAGAGATATCCTGCTGTGGGTCATCGTGCCTCCTTCACGAATCAGAAGGACTCCAGGCTGTATAAGGAGGCTGCCGATTTCCGTGGGAAATTCTTCAACATGGATCATTTGGTGAGCAATCCAGGCATCACCCCTGCCGACTTTACGGATCTTCATCCCCCTCTTCGTCTTCGACGTGTCCAAGCAGAGCGAGCGCCTCAAGAATTCGACGATCGACGTCTATATCAAGGTCAGATTCGATCAGAACGTCGCTGCCAAGCCTACGCTTTGGTCATCTCCGATCGCATCCTCCAATTCGAATCCGATGGCCAGAAGATGAGCGTCGTATTCTAAAGCTGAGCTCTGCAGTAAATAAATGGATAAAATTCATATTCAACTACTTTTTGCCATCCGATCTGCTGAAATCTTCGCCATCCTGGTGAAAGCTAAAAACCTTCAGAAGCACTACGATGGTCTGGAAGATTGGAAGCAGAGACTGGTATCCGCTTTCTACGTCGCCACCTGTAAATAAATGGACGATTCACTTTTGCGAAAAATCGCCACCAATACCGAACCCAAGCATGGGTTCTCCTTCATCGTCGCTGGTGATGATAGCCAGATCCTGACCCGCTTCAACCCACCCCTCCGACTGCGTGAGGAGAAATCTTACGAGATGGCCCTCGTGAATCTGGAGACCTACTACTCCATCCCCAATATCCATGCTGGAAATAATTCCTTCCGCTATTCCCCAGACGAAGGTGCCCACTGGTTTCCCATCACCCTGAGCACTGGCTCCTATGGCATCGACGATATCAATGATGAGATCCAGCGACAAATGAAGCTCAGCAAGCACAAGGCTAAGATCCTTCTCGATGCCAATCGCGCGACTCTGAGAGCGACGCTCAACCTCGCCAGAAGCTATCAAGTGGATTTCGATGTGCCCAATAGTCTGAATACGGTGCTTGGATTCGATCCCCGAATGTATACCTATGACCGACGTACGAATGGATACGTAGAGGGTAAGCATATCGTCGATATCATCAGCATCAATAGCATCCTCGTGAATAGTGATATCATCCAAGGCAGCTACGTCAATGGCACCCAGCAGTCCACCATCTATAGTTTCTTTCCCGGGGTCGATCCAGGCATGAAGATCATCCAGACCCCTAAGAATCTGATCTACTTACCCGTGACCCTAAAGACCATCAATCAGATGCAAACCTACCTGACCGAACAAGACGGTCGCCCCATCGATCTGCGAGGGGAGCATCTCACCATTCGCTTTCATATGCGTGAGGTATAAATAAATGGATTATCAAGAGTATTGTCTCAACTTGACGAAGGGTCAGGCAAAGAAGATCCAGCGTGCAGCAAAGAAAGGTTGCCCCGTGAGCGTCCGATTGCAGCATGCCAACCTATATGGTGTGCAAAAGATGTTCCTCACTCAACGACAGATCCAGCGCATCACCAAGCTTTTGCAGAGTGGTAAGGGTGGTATGGTCTTGGAGATGAGCCCGAAGCAGGTGAGGTATAACGTAAAAGAAGGTGGATTTCTCCCCATGCTTGCAGGTCTCGCCTCTGCTGCGCTACCTATGCTAGCCAAAACCGTGCTGCCTGCTTTATGTGTGGGTGCCTTGAGCGGTTTGGGTAGTGCAGCCATCCAAGCCGTGGGATCTGGATTATATCTCAAGAAGGGTGGAAAAGTATGCTGTGTAAAACCCCAGGGTCGTGGTCTGCATCTCGGCCCAAGTACTTTGCCCAATACGTACGGTGATGGATTATACTTGAAGAGTGGAAGTCGGCTCTACGATGTTAGTGGATTGATCCTCGGCCCCAATAGCCCCTTCAAGAGTATCCCCTGCTAGGCATGCTTCTTTAGGACCCTTAGATAAATGGTTGATGAAGTAGATGGTAGACTTGAGGCTTTCCTGGATTCCGAGGTTCAGAAATATACCCGCATGCTTCGCAACTATAAGCGACTGGATAAGGTGGTCTCCACTATCCAAGCTGCAGCCTCCATCAGTAGTCTATTGCTTACCAGTGGCACAATGGAGTCGGCTTTAACTGGGATCGGTGCTGTGGCCTCCCTCCCCCTTGGATCCCTCGCTTGCCTGAGTGCGACAACCACCCTAGTGCTCTCGCTGATCGCCAAGCGAATCGTTAAGAAGAAGAAGAAGCATCGCAATACTCTCCGCTTGGCTAGATTTTATCAGTCTCAGCTCCCGGGTGAAGATGGTGCGCCTGTCGTCTGCCTGAAAAATTATTACAATGAGAAGGATCAGTTGCGTCAACCTTCTGTCCCCATTGGTGAAGAATTGAATGCGCATGCGCCGTAGGGAGGGTTCTTCCATTCGCGCCTCGCTCGGCTACGCCTCGCTCCCCGCTCATTCCCGAACCCTCCAGATCAAAAAAAATTCCCAATCCGTTTTGGATTGGGAAATTTTGCGTCCTTACCCCTAGCCCTCTGGTATTATTTTTTTACTTCCTCACCAGATCGTAGGAGAGGTATTGTCGATTGGATTTCTTGCTCAGCTTGTATCCAGTGCTTCGAACGTAAGCTCCTTGCAAGGGACCCTTTTCTTTGTTAAGCGGGGGGCAGGCCCATACTCTGGTGATTTCTCCTTCTCGATTTTTCAGAGTAAGAATCCTGCTTTTGCCGAATTTTCCATCCACTTCTCTTACCTCCAAGATCTTATAGATCACTCCAGTAGGCAAATCCTTCCATGTGGTGGATTCCTGATTCTGATCCTTCATCCCTTCCTGGAAGGCATCTTCGCTGATAAAGTCATCATCCTCAACAAGTTTATCGGGGTTGGTGGGATCGAATGACAAAACAGTCAGTTCGTTTTTCACCGCAGCTCTTTCAAATTTTTCCCTGTTGCTGGCGACTAGGTTATTCATATAATCTCCCATAGTCCGTTTGGGAGAGGATGGAGGACTGTCATTACAGACTAAATCGAATCTTCTGTCGGTATTTACCCTATGATCAATAGGAATGCCGTCCGTTTGCATTTTGCCATCGAGGTAGGGATTTTTATGCAGGATTTTGCATGAGTACGGCAGAATCGGCCTTTTGGTACTACTAAGAGCATCAACATTTTTCGAAAGCGTTACATTTAGTGTAAAATAAGAAAAAGTATCCACTCTTTATAAATTCCTCCAATGACGTTTATATAAAAGTTTTGTTAATACCCTTGTATAGAACAAGTTGTTCCAAGTGTTTGACCTGGAAACTAATTTTGAATCAAACAACAAAATACCGAAGTTATTTAAGTTTCTGCATATGCGCATTTCCGCAACTTATGTCTCTTCAGTGCAAATGAAATAAAAACATTTGGTCCATAAACCGAAATACTTGTAAAAGCTGATAGAGAAATAACAAAATACAAAAAATACCGAAGTTGCATAAAGCAGTTAATATGTTATGCTGTACACGTGTTTCAGGGAGTAACCTCTCATCAGCAGCATTCAAAGCAAATAATATTGAAAGCCATAATCCAAAAGTATTTCAAAAAGAAGTACTCATTTCCAAAAATATCGCAAATAGGAAGCCAAATCCAGTGCCAAGGACATCTACCGGGTGCCTTACATGGAATGAAGCCTCAGTTATTTTAAGTGGTTAGAATTTTGATAAAAACAGTAAATTTCTATCACACGCAAGGTAAAATTTTCATTTCAGACAAGACTGACTATTGGGCTGGTGAATATCTCGGGGTTTCTGGTCAACCAGCCGAGTGGCATCGGCCCATTGGTTCAAAATACAAAATATACCGAAGTTGTATAAAACAGTAAATTTTAAACAAAGTTTGTAATACATTGCTCAATTTATAAAAATCTATAAATATTGTTTTATCACGTTTTACTTGAAACGTGGGTTAACAACGCTGACGCTTAAATTAATTGATAGCATGGAGCCAAGCAGTTACTACCTAAAGTAATCAATATAGCTTAATTGAAGATTTTCTAGAAGATATTTAGCTAAATGATGATATGAACTCTGATATGGAAATTTTCTTTCTAATTGCTTTATCAAGTCAAACTGAACAAGTTAAAACAGTAATATATATAAACTTTTATTTGTATGTTTATTATACTATAGGGAAACGGGATAGAGAAAGGGGAGGTTTGGGTACCCATAAACCGGTTTAACCCTACCGCTGGTTGTTGCTAGTGCCGGTACCAAGTTCGGCTATCCCGAGTTTCTATCGTTATCTATGTTTGTCTTTTGTCAATTTATTGTTTTTCTTGTGCGGTTCCCTGGTTGGTTGTGACATGTGATTGCAATGTTCGGCCATTGTAAGTGTTTCCTGTTATCTTTCATTCATTAATTTTAGTTTGTAATTGTTTAATCAAATCGAACTAGACAAGTTAAAACAGTAATGAATAAGATATAAAACAAGAGATGAATTCTTCAATGTACCATAAAAGTTCGACAAGTTCTTGTCGTTAAAGTGTTAGATGTAACTGTTTAGGAAGACTCGACATTTACTTCTGTAATTTTCTTAATTTCCAGTTGTATTTCCTGTAGTTCTTAGTTATTAAGTTTCTTAAATTTAAAATTAATTCAACGGAAATGCATTTAGAAATGCATATGGAACACGAGATGAATATATCAAAGCAGTTACAACATGAGATTTCAAACATGAAAAAGTAATAATTTTTGATAGAAAGGTAATACAGTCAAAAAGATTTTATAAGAAAATGCGCTTAAATGTGTCAGAATAACCAATGCACTTTTATGAGATATGATTTGTGTAAACAAGAGCACCATTTCAATGGTTTTAATACATAAAAAGTGAATACGACAGGCACAAATAACTGTAGTTGTATCTATATTATCAATAAATATGAGTAATGAAATTATTAAAGGTTTTCCGTCTGTTTCATAGTTTTAGAACAAAAAATTATTACTTAGTTTTTTACTTATGTACGTCTATTCTGATATTGCCCCTTCCAAGTCGGGAATATGACGGCTTGCATAAAATGTTCTGTGTTGGGCTGTGTGTTCTCGATACGTTTCACTGATTTTCCTTACTGGTCTTTCCCTATAATTGCTTCGGACTTTTGTTGGTAAATTGATTATAACTTCTTTGGTTTTCAATGTCAGCGAGTTGATGTTCGATAGAAGTAAGATGATATTATTATAGTTTCCGTTTCATTTGTATGATATATTCGTTTCGGATTTCGGATGTAGTCATCGTTGTCTACCCTTGCCTACTTTTGACTTTCATGATTTACAAATCTGAACAGCAGAAATAATACCATGGGATATTGAATAGTTGCATGGTAGCATAGTATTTATCATTATTATTAATCCTTTCAAAAGGAGTACAAACAATGGACTAAAACGAAAGTTTGATTTTTTTAAAACCACAGTCCTTATCTTTTTCACTGAAAGATGGTTAAAATCACATATTGCCGGATTGTGAAAATCACAATTCTTGTAAATGATAAAAAAATTGTCATTCAAATAACTAAATCTTGAAGTTACTGTGAATTTATTTTCTGCATATGCGCATTTCGACAACTTTTGTCTCTTCAGTGCAGATAAAATCTAAACGTTTGGAAGACCATAAAATCAAAAATGTTAAAAATCTGATAGAGAACAAATACCCGGTACCCAATATGATCTAAATGTAAAGCCAAAATTAGCTAAGGACAGAGCTTTGCATGAGGGAGATACTCCTTAGTTTTCATCAAAATTTACCAAAATTTTAGATATTGCAAGGTTCGAAATAAAATCGACTTTCGGGTCAGCACCTAAGTACTGACTACTGGGCTGGTGAATACCCTCGGGGACTAACAGTCCACCAGCAGAGGCATCAACCTGCACAAACTAACATTTGGATTTTCAAATTTTTTCATACCTATGCTTGATGCTATATATGGACAAATTATCAAAGTATTCACCAACCTGTTTTATACACATTTGTTGTAAACATACACAACGAGTCTCTTTCGTGACTAAGTGTTGTGATCCTAATTGCACTACTGTCCCTCTAAATGTGTACCAATTTACGGTGTTGTATTAAACAAACCATTATGCAATAGTTTTCTGAATCCTTTAAAGTAATGTTGCATGTTAATGCAAATCATCCATAAGGTTCGAAGTCTCTGTCTGTTTGATTTGCGCTTGATGAAAGACTATGTTGACAATAGTCAGTGCCTATGAGAGGTAATGTAATCAGATTTTTGTTGAGAAACAACGGCAGTAGAATACCGAGGAACAAAGGAGTGAAATTTACAAAAATCGAAGCCCAAAGGCATGGCCAAAACAAGAACACAGAAAACAATGACGCCAGATACAAAACAACGACGCTAAACAGACACAAAGCACAGAAACAGAAATCACAGCATTCAAAACAAAGCACTCACAGTGTGAACTCCAGTGAAACTGAGAGTGACATCAGGTGCTCCGGAAGGGTAAGCATGTCCTGCTTTGTTAACACCACCCGTCACACTTTGAAGTTACTGTGAAATAAGTTTCGACAACTAATGTCTCTTCAGTGCAGATAAAATCTTAACGTTTGGAAGACCATAAATTCAAATATGTTTAATAACTGATAGAGAAGAAATGACCAATGTGATCTAAATGTAAAGCTAAATTCTGTTAAGGACGGAACTTTGCATGAGGGAGATATTCCTTAGTTTTCAATGAATTTACAAAAAAAATAGATATTGAAAGATTCAAAACGGAATCGGCTTTCGGGTCAGCACCGAAGTACTGACTACTGAGTTGGTGAATACAAGCAAATGTAGGAAGTTGTAGCAATACAAACTCGACCACCTGATGTCGCTCTCGGTTTTACGGGATTTCACACAGTGAGTGCCTTAGTTTTTTGTGTCGTCTTGTTATATTTTAGTCTTGTCTTTGTTAGTTATGTTTGTGGTACCGATCTGTCCTTGTCTTTGTTTGAATACTGGATGATAACAAAAACTTTTCAAAATTTAACTTGGTGCTGTTTAAGGGTTAGAGAAGTAACACGTACCATGATTTTTAATTGGTTTTGTCTTAGGGTTAGCAAAAGACATAAACCAATCAGCTACCTAACAGATCTTTCAAAAACATATATGCCTTACTTACAGTGTGACGGGTGCTGTTAACAGAGCAGGACATGCTTACCCTTCCGGAGCACCTGATGTCACTCTCAGTTTCACTGGAGTTCACACTGTGAGTGCCTTTGTTTTGAATGTTGTGATTTCTATTTCTGTGCTTTGTGTCTGTCTAACGTCATTGTTTGTGTCTGGCGCCATTGTTTTCTGTGTTCTCGTTTTGGCCATGTCTTAAAACTTCGATTTTTGTGGATTTCCCTCCTTTGTTCCTTCGGTATTCTACTGCCATTGTTCCATTGCTTGGTTATGCCATATTTTTATAGAAACTTTGTCTCAGGTGCATTTATTCCATACCCTTTCATTGTTCCTTTTTGTAAAAGTGTATAAATATTAAAGAAATCCTTATAACAAAAATTTAAAAAGTGGCATGCGACATAAACAGTCTATTTTAGCGAAAGTGGGAGTTATGTACATTGTACAAAAGTACGTATGGTTTTTTTCACCGAAAACTCAAAAGGTACAAATTTGAGACGCGGCAATGGTAACAGATCTAGAGTATGATGCGGGGACGTATGGCGTGTTCGGAATTTTTATTTCGTGCGATGAGGCCAAATTATGGACAAAAATTATTTTTCATGACTAATTGATGAATTGTTTTTAGAAAGCTGAAATTTGGCAAACGAGTCTCATTTTATAGGGCATTTTTTGAAATTGTCCCTCTAGGCAGAAAAATAGACGAATAAGTATTTTTTTTTTTTTTTTTTTTGCATTTCTAGTTGTGCAGTACAATAATTAAAGACATTATGTGAGGTATTTGTGTTTTGATTCTGAAACCTTATATATGACATTAAATGAATCTTATTTACTGATGTAAGAAGACTACGCTTGGTGCATGACCTTACGGTCCATTTATGTTTTTTTTTAAATATTATGATGAAGCATGCAAGTTTTACATTGATGATAATAATTTGAGACCTGACTAGGAATGTGATTAAGTTTTGGTATAGAATTTGACCAATGCTCCAATTTCGGTCAATTTCCTGAAAATATCAAATATTCCTAATGTTTGGAATTTCTTTGTTTAATCATATATTTTATTAATTCCTTTCAAATTTACGACAAATTTACGGTTGACGGTTCGGTTCTCACTTACCTTAACCGCATAGAATAACTTCGGTTTTTGCATTCTATCATCTCTAGGCCGATTCCTCTGCTGATGAACTACTAGTCCTCGAGAATATTCACCAACCCAGTAGCCAGGACTTCGGTGCTGGCCAGAGAACCGACTTTACTTGGAAACATTCAATATCTATATGTAATAAAATGTCTTTAAAATTAGCAGTTTCTCTCTCTTGCACATAGCTCTGTCCTTAGTTGATTTTGTTTTTCCTATTTACACCCTTTTTGTAATTTTTCACTTTTCCATATATATCGGTTTTTGGATAACCAAATGCTTTGATTTAATATGCACTGAAGAGACAAAAGTTGTCGAAATTGCCATATGCAGAAACTAAATTCACAGAAACTTCGGTATTTTGTTGTATCAATCAAAGATCAAGTGTAAACGCTACACTTGTTTTTGTATATATGCTCTCCATACATTTCAGTTCATCAGAGAATCTCTCATATGGATATACTATAATACTTTCAAATTCGGGGATTCTCGTACAATTTTGGAACTTCCGGGATCAAAAATTGTACCCGGAAGTTACATTTTAAACAAAGATATATGACGTTTCGAACAAAAATGTGAACGTCACAATACTCTGACGTCATGTCTTGGCGGGAAACGTTGTCGAATTGCCTGTTTATCGTTAATTCACGTAAGTCACATGACGAGACTTACAGACCCTAATAATGTTATTCTGACCATTCTGTTTACTATGCAAAGGTGTCTTACAATTAGACTCGATCAGTGCCCTGTAGTTTTTTATTTGTTGTGTGTCTTCTGTAGGTCTTTTTGTTGGACAACGGATGACAGCGATTGTAAAAACACTTTGCCAGTTAATTAAATGTTTAATGACAACCCCACATCCATTAGGAAAAAGATACATGGATGTAGTATTGCTCCACATGCGGCAATGAAAATAGATGAAACCGGGGCTACGGGCCGTCTTGAACTTGCTATCAGTTACGAGCAGTGCGTTGTTCTATTGCATGGTTATACCATGTATTTGTAGCGACTTTTCCATGTACATTTACTCAATATCCTTTCATTGTACACTTACTTTTGAAATCATAATTTCTATTGAAAACAATCATCACTTTTACTCCTTCAAGGAATTTAAATTCATTTATTCATGATGACTGGGATGATGCCTCTGCGGATGAACTGTTAATCCCTGATGATATTCACACACCAAGTAGCCAGTACTTCGGTGCCGGCCTAAAACCTGATTTCATTGGGAAATATTCAATATCTAAATCCAATTAAATTTGTTCAAAGCTAAGAGGTATTTTCCTCTTGCAGATTTGGGCTTTTCTGTTAATATCTTTTTTTTTGTATTTTGTTCTCTTTTAGTTTTTACACTTATTTAAGTTTACGGATTACCAAATGATTTGATTTGATCTGCATTGAAGAGATATAAGTTGTCGAAATGGTCATAAGCAGAACTAAATTTACAGTATCTTAGGTAGTTTGAAATTTAGAATCGAAAAGCCTTTTTCTTAGCAGCAATATACCTACCTCTCCAGCCTATGGAGTGTACATTAGACAGTTGATTCGTTACTGTCGAGCATGTAGTTTGTACAGCGAGTTTTTTAACAGAGCAAAAACACTGTACCAAAAGCTGCTTAGTCAGGGATTTGTTCAACCTTTGTTAATTTCATCCCTCAAGAAATTCTATGGTCGTCACCATAGCATCATATAAAGATATGACATTTTCAGCTAGATTCACGTCTTCTCGGATTTGACTACCGACATTTTCCCGGATTGAATCACTCACAGTGTGACGGGTGCTGTTAACAGAGCAGGACATGCTTACCCTTCCGGAGCACCTGATGTCACTCTCAGTTTCACTGGAGTTCACACTGTGAGTGCCTTTGTTCTGAATGTTCTGAATGTTGTAATTTCTGTTTCTGTGCTTTGTATCTGTCTAAGGTTATTGTTTTTGTGTTTAACGTTATTGTTTTCTGTGTTCTCATTTTTGCCCTGTCTTTGGACTTCGATTTTTGTGAATTTCACCCCTTTGTTCCTTCGGTATTCTAATGCCGTTGTTCCAATTATGGTAAATTTCCTGAAACTCTGAAAGGCCTGTTATTTTTTGAAATTTTACCTAGCAATCATATCTTTTAGTGCCGTATGGTAGCAATGACTGTTTTCTATAGTGGGACTGCAAAATTCTTTCATTTAATTTTGATAAATTCCCTGAAACTCTCAATGACCCATTACTTTGTACAATTTTACCCGATAGTTGTACTTTTAGTTGCTTTTAGCAATAATGATTATTTTCAAAAGGGTCAAATAGCAACAATCTTTGTTTTTTTTATTATGGTAAAGAGGTATGGCCACTTTCTCGTGGATTGATTTATTACATTTAATGCATTGAATCTTCTCCTAAACTGTTCTAACATGTAATATGTTATATGCAATAGCATAAAAATCGATTCAAATGGATTTTTTTTATACTTTTAGATAAACTATTCAGGGACTGAACTTCCATGAACTTGCCACTTGAATGCAATTTTGACAGCATTTGACAATTTTTATGGGTTTTTGTAAAAATTCAATGCAAAGGACCTTCAGAACCAAACGAAACTGACTGCCATTAATTAGTAAGGGCAAATGTTTGTAGACTCACAACAACAAAAAAGGTTTTGGTTCTCGGTGTCCTTTGAGTAATTCCATCTTTCCAAACACTGTAAAATGGTCTAAATAGACACAAAAGGCTATTTCAGCCATGTTCGACCACTTATATGTCGGAAAACATACATGTGAGGCATATTTTACTTTTATTTCTAGGATGTACACATACAAGAGAACACCTTACAAGATTTTTAACAAAATTTTAGCATATTTTGAGAATGGTCCAAGTTAAGAATTATATTCACCACTAAATGACCATACTTCTTTTTTGAAAATTTCAATGCCTGTTATTTGTTTTAAAATTCTACATAGCAACTTTCCTCACAGTAATAACGATTATTTTCAATAGTGACACAATTATGATTTAAAAAGTAAGTACAGCTGGAAATCTAGTGGTATAAATTTATCTCCCTTCTAGAAAAAACTCTTCTTCTGTGTTTATAATTTAAGAGCATTGCGACGAAAATAAACAATCGACAAAATGTCCAGATTTCAAAAGAAATAGACAAATACAATATTTACATTTAGTGAAAATGCCATTCATCGCAATTCCCAGATCTTTACTTTGTAGTTAAAAAGTTATTAAACGTGCATGCAAGAAGAAATAATATGCAAATTTCTTAAATAATTCTTTATTCCATGGACAGACTGGTCAAAATCAATCGCTGTCAGGCTTTAAAATGCATGTACCCATACAAGGTTATATGTACAGATAGATTTTTTAACATACTTTATTTGAAGGTCAATTTAGTGACAATTCTTATATAAGCAACGATGTCATCCAAAACTCTTTCCATGTTGCCAGGTAAAATTATATCGCCTCGTTGCTAAGGACTTTTATGATAAATTACGTTGTTGCTAAAGACCTTGACCTCTGACCTTGAACCCATTTTGTAAAACATTTTGTGCTGTACATTTTTTGTTGTTAATGTTTCTTTGTATCTTTAATAGTTTTTGAGATAAACCCTAAAATCGGACCTCGAAAAACGGGTTTCGGGCCATATGTCCAAAACCAAAGGTCCAATGATTTCGGACCAAATTTACTACATGTTGTCCTAAATGAGACATATATTTTCTCCAATACATCACCTATCTCTTACCGTTATGGATATTTTACTGGAAAAAAAACCTAATCAAAGCTCCGATGGAGCTGAATCTCGAAGCCCTGATAATCTACACGTGGCAAAACTTCGTAGTCATCCAAAGAACTGCTGCATTCGTCTGCATGTATTAAGTTACTCCGTAATACGTGAAAATAATTGGATTGTGTGATTTCGCATGTCGATTTCATTGCTATAAATACAAAATGTATATGCAATACACTGTCACAGGTAAACAAATATTATTTTCATCTTTGACAAATTACTGCGCGACAGGTTCGTTGATCCGAGACGCAATATAAAAAAACGAGTAATTTGATAGACATACATATTTTTTTTCAATTTAATATAACAACACCGTATTCAACTCAAGAAAATGAAGAAATATAACTTAAAAACACAATGTAGACGATTTTGAAAGAAACTTGCGCACTATATTTTATCGGAAGCACGAAGATCATCTTTTAGAGCTGTTAATAGGCTTGAAGCCTCACGTGATTTTTTCTTGTCATTTTAACATCTCTCCAGCTATTTCATGGCTTCGAGATCAAAATTGGCTATGACCTTGACCTTGATGTCCTTTGACATTGAGCTCAAATGGAATGTCTCTTCTTACTGATTAATATGAAATGTTACTTGACTATACAATCTGTAACGTTTTAAATGTTATATGTAGTTGGTCCAAATGAAACAAATGTAGCCCTTGATATGTTGAACATTTTTGCTGATATACTTTTTCACCCATCTATTATAGTTTGCGAGTTTATCCCCTACATGTAACAAGGTCAAAGGTCACCAATGACTTTCAACTCAAATTGAAGGTCTTTTCGCATTGATCACTTTAAGCATATGTTTACTATATTATCTGTAAGCGTTCAAAAGTTATTCGCAAAAAAATACAAATTTACCGAAGCGCGTCAAGGGCTATAACTCAATGTTGGTTCATCGCAGAGTTTTCTTTCAATTGAATCAAATGTAGATCTCATTGAGAAGAATATTTTTGCAATATAATGATTTCATAACTTTCTTTATTGGTTCAGAGATATCGCGATAACAAAATTTCGAATGGTGCCTATTTTGAAAATGGCGGACGAATAAAAAATTTTGACCCAAGATTTGTAATCAGGACCATGAAAGCAACCTGGAAAATATTTTTTTGGAAATCCGATAACTTTGAGAAATTTGCATATTATGGGATGAAAAACGCGTTACCGGGGTCGCGACCCCAATTTTTTTATGTGGTAAATCATCCTGAGGATAATTGCAACA